>JAQFYE010000603.1:0-32673 GCA_034694305.1 Protaphorura glebata
ATTGACATTGAATAAGTTTTGAGTAGACATTGTTTTACGTGGAAAGAAGTTTCCTCAAGAGAACTGACAAATGTCAGCCATCCCATTTATCCATACACGTATGTGGTTTGGTAAGAAACCGAACTTTTGTTAACGCAAAGAATTTTCTTGGCCAACTTTTTCCGTTTTGTGGCTTCACATCAGTGGGCCCACATAGCATGTTAGTATGAAATACAAACTTCCCTTTCTGTCCCGCATAAGACATTACAAAAATGGACATAAAATACATAATTGGAGCTGAACAGCGTGGTGCAGGACAAGGACCAAGCACGGGCTTGTTTCCATCGCTGTTGTGACAAACTTAATGCAATATGAAAACCTACAAAGATACGGATTCTGAGTCTGAGTACTTTTGCCCTCATCAAAAGAAATGTTTAACTCTAATCATATGTTTTCCCCTTCAAATAAAAGCTAGGGACAAGAAGATTATATAGTTCCTGTGTAGTAAGTGACTGCAATACATTCAACGCAGGGTGTTTCAAAACAAATTTCCTTGAATATTGTACAATTCCGAGCTGTCAGTTTGTACCGATAGCCTTTACCACTTGAAGACTTGAGCCCTCGGTCAAACGTCGGCTGATTCGATGTTAAAAAGGGTTTTCCTGTTTCGCGTTGTTCTTCTGGATGGGAAGCAAACGACAAATTACCACCAAAAAGTGGTTTATGAAATTTTTCAGGGAATTTGTTTAGGTAGACCCTATATGCCCGGGTGGGCACATATGAGGTTTCCAGAGTCGTTTGGATGGCACAGTCTGCATATCCTGGTCTTGGTTTCTCTTTTGGGATAAGTTGATACCATTTACTGTGGAGATACGCATACAGGACAGACACATGATATTATGTACCCTATTATTTTCTACAGCCCACACAGTCAGCAATAATGCGGGCTAACATACGTATGTAATGTAAGAGGCACACATACACTCTGGTGAGATAGAAACCGCAGCAGGTCTGCCAGGTCACAGTCACATCACGTGGAATGAGTCAGTTGTTTTTCACGGCTTGGGCTTCTCCGGGGTGTCCTACTTGATGAGTCTTTGTTTTTTTGTCTGGGATGAATGGGCAATTCAAGCTTACAAGGAAACCGGTTGTCATGTTAAAATCTTGGCTCAGAAATTAATCCCGTCATTTTGTTTGAACTCAAAAATGACCATAAAATTTGGCCAAATGACATCTAACCAAATGTAAGTATTCTACGAATTTCAACCATATCCGCCAAGCTGTATTTTGCTGAAATCTTCACGAAAATGCCAATAATGAAGAGCCAGACAAAACGTTAATCGTAGCCGGGACATTTGAATTGAAACGTCTGATCCCGTACGTTTCAGCCTGATCTGAGTTTAGAAGAAGAGTTCTTCCCTTGTCAGGTTATTATTACTTTGGTGAACCTCCTGTTGTCCTACACGGTAATAATGTAGGGCCATGCAGACCCTGGCTATATTGTCATTTAGAAGGTTTGAAATGTTATATGGGAGAACTGGAACCTTACATGTGTTTTGAGAACCATGTCGACGCCTGACTGATTGATTCCGACGGGACGTACGTGATGTCGGCCGGATTGGGAAGGATTGAAGTGTGTGAAATTTGAGAACAAAATGGCAGACATTAGAAATAGCAGAAAACAGAATCGGCTGAATGAACAACACAGGGATGTATTGTAAAGAATGTCTGCTGGATATAAGTAAAGGATTAGTTTTATTACAGCAGAGGTTAAAACTATTCATGTATGGCGACAAGGGTAACGTGTCTGCATGCTGGTGTAATGTATTACTTACTTATATTGAATGGATCCTATCTTAGTAAGTCATGGTTAATTTTCCGTCTGATTAGTTTAGTTCACAGCTACGGCAGTATCATACTTTCTTTAGCCAATTTTTGTTATCTTACACCTCACATGCTCAAAGGCATGAGGTCAGGCTTAAGGCTTTATTTTTAAATACCACTATACGTGGTAGAAAGCCTATGTGACTATGTGGGTGGTTGCTCGAACTAAGAATGTAATATTAAAATTAATTTGAGAGAATATGGAAGAATTGTTTCATTTTCAGGGTTCGAGGAGATTTTAAAAAGTCCCCGTCCGAAACATTCTAACAATCCCCAGATTAAGGGTAGGCATTCCATTTTTACTAAGCCATCGGTGTGAAAAATTATGGCTCTATTAGAGGTTGCTTGTTCATGGTAGGGGTTCAATTACTAGGACAGACATGATGTGGTGTGTGTTATACAGAGGGGGCTTTCTACGCTGCGGAATTCCCCTTCGAATGGTCAAACACGAATCGGCTCATTCGCTTAAGAAAAATACGCTCATGTCAGACCAAGACTTAAAATCACCGAAATTCATTTCTTAGGGCAAACTATAGAATTTCGATCTTAGATCTCTAATCTCTAGTTAGATGAAAATTTATATAATCAAGTGTACGGGCCATCAATTCGAAATGGTCACCTTCAACAAGTGCAAGTGAATACTATACGAACAATGCATTCGACAAGACCGGGCCTAACAAGCACTTTTTATGAATCATTCTAGATGGGACTGGGACGGTGTGGTGATGAATTATGGTTGTTGGGAAATTGAATGACAGATTCATCGGCCTGGACCACGCTTTGTCCAGATTCCTGGTCCATATTTGGTGTTTGGCGGACAGGGCCTGATGACAAGGACGTGGCTCATGAAAGACAATGAGAACTTGTACTGTACTTTCCGATTAAAATCAACTTGTTGTTTGTTACTGTATAAGGCGGGTAAAGTTTTGGTCTCGCGGTTATTGTAGATTCGTTCACTCAAGTCGGACGGGCGAACGTACGTACGTAGTACATGTAAAATCTACCGTTCTGGTTGACAGCACACTTAATTTATGAACTACTCAACACTTGTATTTCCTTATGTTTTTCGAATCCGGTTTTGTCAGGACAGGACAGGACAGACATTTAATCTGGCGCACGGATGGATTAGAAGAGTACGAGTACATGCACTGAATTGGACAAGGAATCGGTTAATTTTTTGTGTACATTTCACTTTGGTACCTCCATAATCGTTGTTCTAAATTGGATTTCTTAGGTGGTAAGACCGGATTATCATCATTATGACCATATTCTACCGGCAGCACAGATTCTATGATAGGCTGAGATTTTCTCACCATTATATGCAGGCATATTCTCACCGATTGGGACATATTTCTTGTACCTTCAACTTTTTGGCAAACCCAGCCTTATCCTTCCTAGTAATAGCTGTCTCGTTCTCATTAGAATGAGTCTGAGTGTGCCCCCAGTTTGGGATTCACCAATTTTTGGAAAGACTGAACTTTTTCTGGACTGCATCTGCGGCAAATTGTTGACTATATGTACTGAACATTAAAAAACACTTGGGATTACACTTTGAACTCGTTATTATATCCTACAGGATTTAGATATCGCACATTCTGAGACAAATGATCATTTATCGTCTATTTCCACGAGGAAGAAAGTGTCCCAAACCTGCCATGGAGGTTCATATTGCACCTCATTTTGACAAATGCATTACTGCCCTATCACCACGCGACACCGAATGCCTTTCTAACTATCATTTTTCATCCTCGTGGTACCCTACTTTCCTACCCCACTACGGCACTTGAACGCGAAAGTGAGAACAGTCTCTGGATATGTAGGGTGAAAACCCTACATTATAGGAAACGAAACTGAACATTTTCTGCCAGTTTATTAATGTCTTTGACTATTTCAAGCAGGATAACCAAGTTGCAACAACTGACATTGTAATTCAAGGTTCACAGAAACTCGAATATACCGACCGACCTTTGGATATCAAAACATCACAAACATTCATTTGGACAGAATTATTTCTAGGAGCCAGACAATGTAAATGTAATAACTGGACAGAGGACAATTTTTATTTTGGTCAAGGGGTGTTCAGTCCTTTCATGGAAAGATGAGCCCTGCTGTCACATAAAATTGTCCACGTGTGTCCACAAAATAAGTAACCGGAGAACGTTCGTCCGTACCGTGTACCGTATTTGCGTCCCCTCCGGATCTTTTGGTTTGGAGTCTGCACTGCATTGTGTATTACATATCTACCTTAATTTGAAAAGTCCGAGAGTTATGAGATGACATTGAAGAAGAGGCGGGAGGGTTTGAAAAGGATGCTGATGATTCAGTTGTCATACCAAAAATCCAAAGGCCGCCTGCTGCCATACAGAAGTAGCTTGAATACTTGTCAGACCCACTAATGTATGTATGACCCTTCGGTCATCCTGATCCTAATAAATGTGACTTTTTCCACCTGCTCATGTTCATTAGAATGTACAAAGGTTTTGAGAGTAGTGGTCCTGGTCGGACCTCTGCGGTGTTATTGCAGTCCTCAGGCGTGGAGTGATGTGATCACACGGAAACATTTTCGACTGACCGTGGACCGTGCCTTGGCTACCCTGCCAAGTTGGGTTAACAACTGCTCAATGGATTTTTTGTCTATTCCATTCCACCTCTTTTGAAAAGAAGCTTTTACAAAGCACTCTGTCTAGAAGTCATGTTTAAGTAGTCATAAAAGGTTTAGAGGCACAAGCAAGTTAAGGTAGAATGTAAAGGTAGAAACAGTCTCGTCTGTACTTTAATGATAGGCTCTTGAGTAATTACATCGATGGGCCCGAACATCATCACCCGGCCGTCCCGAGACTTGCTAGTTGATACTTCGCTAGTAAATACAAGAGGGAAATACCAGAGGTGATAAAAAGGTCGAGGAACACTCAATTCCTTTTGTTTTTCTTGTCAAGTACCAGTGAAATTTTGAGTATTACCTTATCGGCACCGCCATTTTTAAGTTCCGGTTTATTTTTTTTTGTGAAAAATTCGGAAACTTTCAGAAAGAATTGAAAGAGAAATCGAAAGGATCTCTAATAATATCCTCGAGCTATGGGTCGATTGTTACACATCAACGAAGAATCGCAAATTTTATCTGACTCCGACGATTATCCGTCCTGTGATCTACTATTACTGGTCGAGGAAACCCCGATTTGCTTAGCTATTATAAAAGTGAAGATAGTCATGCGTTTCTACCGTCTTCCTCTGTAAAAATAGGACTAACATGATATCTAGCGATATTATCGCCTTCAATATCTCCCTTCGGATATTCATTCAGTACAAGTACATGGTTTATGAATGATTATCTCCTCGCAAAGGTAATGCTTTAGTTTCCACTCTGTTTCTCTATCCCATGCTAAAAGTCATGACTGGAAAACCAAGCAATGTTATGCATGTACTCGTATTGCCATTCACTCTTACCGCCTTAATTGAATCTACAAAGCTAAAGCAATGGGTTTCAATATCTTATTTGGGTAATGATAATATGCGGAGGTGTTATCATGTTGATGCTCCACTACACCGTCACCGTCACAGGCCGAGCGAATGAACTTCAGAGAATTAATGAGATTTCATTCAGCACCCGCACTCACGCGTGATGACGCTTATTCCTGGAGGCTGGTTTATAAATAAAAAAAATTGTTCAGACAGTCGCTCTCTCTCTTGACATTTTTTCAAAAGTTAAAGAGAACAGGGGAAGGTTAACTTGCAACAACTGAAGTTTGTCTACAAGTTATCTCCGTACAATAGGCGAGTATCCTCCGAATTCATGATTCTCGTGGTTTTAGTTCCGGGAATCACATGCTCGTCGAGAGTACCATGAAACGTTTCTCTCCATTAATTGTATTGAGGATGACCCCATCGTAGGATTCAGTGCAAGTGCACTCAAAGCTAAAAAAGCAGATCGTGACACTTTTCTTAATGACCTGGGGATGAAATCGAGGCTCGTCCATTACTTTAGTGTTATTGATAATCGATGGTCTAAAAGAGAGGGAGCCAAGGTGATCAGTCAAGTTAAATTACTTTTACAACGTAAAAAGGTAATACCAGTGCAATGGATGGACCGTGAAGTAAAGCCGACTGTAGTCTCACAGTAGCCCAGTTATAGATAGAAGTTTTGGCTGACAAGGTAAATTCTTCGTATGTATTTTTTAGATGCACAATGGTTCGGTCTATATAGAATCCAATCGGTTCCTTCATTTGTACGCATTCGTCCTAATGCATCCACACGTACAAGTATTCAACACCTCGATCAGATATTTAAAGCCAGACCGGCAGAGCTGTCCTTCCTTGCTGCTTCACCATGGTGAGAGTGCGATCCCCATGGCATATATTGAATGATGGTGGTATAAGGGGTTCTCCATACTACTAGGGGTACCTCCACCTGCCGATTCTTTGTTTGTTTGTTTGTGTTTGTAAAAAGAGCCCGATGGTATATGATTGCACATTACCAGTGAATATGATTGAGGTGTAGTTTCTGGAATTCGAAAGCGCAGGAAGGAATTAGAAATTCAACATTTCACTGGGACCCATGGAATGACGATCGGTTTCTGAAACCATATCGGGTCCTGAATGTGTATTTTACGATTGAAAATTGTTCCTTGTAGGTTAGCGATAAAAGTGTGTGGGTAAAAAGAAGAGATAATGGAAGAGAAGTGTCGTCTTCGTTCCCCCTTTTCCTTTCGTGTGAAGTTGTCTTCTCGGGCCAATTTGGTGAGAAGGAAGGTGGAGGGCGACGATGATGATGACGGAGTGGAAATTCGTTTTTTACCCTTTTTGTGGGGAAAAGGCAAAGGCAGTAAATTAGTGGTTGAGAGTGAGGGGACCAAAGACAAGGAAAGCCACGGCGATGAGTTAGTTGCCCAGGACCGTAAGAAGTAAAGTAAGAGTGAGGGTCCTGACTTTCTTCCTCCTTTCCCGCTGAGAAAATAGACATTCGAAATTGGTTCACTTCGTACATTAGGTTCTGACGGATAATTGATTCAATCGAACCTGTCCTCTGCGACCTTTAATTGGAAATGCATACTGGTAGCATTAAACCTGTATTTAGTCGACCACGAGGCAATGACACTCCAACTGTCAGTCCCGATAGATATAAGAAGATAACATTACGACTAGATTAGCAGAAATCTAACTTTTGGGACTCTCTTCTCAAGGAGATCTCTGATTCCTTGCTTGGCTAGCACGGCAGTTTCCTCCAAGTAGTCGTCCCAAGTTAAATTACTTATCTAAAAACTGGGATAGATGACTTACTCTAAATTTTTCGGGTTGGAGAAAGTCAGAAAAAAACGACCATAGTTGAAGGGCAAAACACAATCGAAAACCCATAGTGAAAGGAAAACCCGAGTAGTTTTTTCTTCTCAATATTGTTGTTCATCCGGCCTTGTAATCCCGTAGCTGGCGGCACGAGATCGTCCGATTGAACCTCTTTATGTATAATGACTCATCGGACCTCCAGCCTGCCGGGTAAAAAGACAGACCCAAACGGGATAGGACTGGCGTATGAACATTTTGTTCCTTTTTCTCTTCTTTCTACTTGTTACTAAAAAGAATCGTTGGGAAGATATGAAGCCCGTCAGCTCATGCCATGTAGTCGTAGTATCAATTGAGGTCGTACAAAGAAAATGTGGCCGGATCTAAAGGACTGACTGCTCTCCTTGGGTCCCGCTTGGGTAGATGTGGAGAAAGTGAAGGATGCTGGAGTAGTATGAGTGGTCGTGGCCTCGGGTCTGGAGGAGCTTGCTGATGATGATGTTTCGGAAGGCTCCTGAGACAGGGAAAAGGGCGGAAAGGATTTTGGTGATGTACTGGAGAACATAAACCAACCAACGAACCCGCACATCTTACAGACATCTTAGACCGAAACTTCTCATACAAAAAAGTCACAAGGAGACTCCAGTTCACGTAGAAACCAAAACGACCGAAAGTACAGGTGTGACCAACTTATCGGCAGATAAGGGTTTGATTCACTGCTAGTTTGAAATATTTCAGTGATGACCTTCCGGGCATATTTTATGGAAATTATACGAGTCAGAAAGTAGTTTCTGAGGAACCCTTCGTATTAGCGACCAAGAAAACACTGAAGAAAAGTTTTACACGAAAAAGAATTTCCTTGTCGTACAGATACGTTCAGTCGGATTGGCATTTGAGCAAAACTGAACTTCTCCTTCAAGATGTAGTAAAGTACGCCAAGCTATGGCAACGCAAAGCACGGCTCACTTCTCTACATTTTTTCCTCATCTTTGAGGTTTTTTTGAACTGATTTGGATTCCACATTCACTTCCGTTCAGTTCGGTAGAATATAGCACTTCCAGACAAGCCAACCCAACCCGGACCCCGGTCTATCTTTCAGTATTCAATGTGTGCTATGTCCTCTGACATTACAGCTACCACCACCACATCTGTTCCCATGACAACCCCGCAAGTACATTACATTACGTTACATTACCTACTTCCGTTCTGAGGATTTTGAACGACGACTAGGATGAATACATTGTGGCTCTTAGCATCGGCAACTCCCTGTCACTTCTATCCAGTGAATCTGAGTTCTTACTCAGCATTTAGGATCCCTGCTGGACTGACCCAGATGGTTGTCAAGGAGCCTTGGACTGACCAAGAATTCTCACATTTTCGCCTGAATCTTGAACCAACATGCATATTTCATAATATTGCATTTCCCCCTCGTGGAAATATGCGTGGATATGATCAACCAGCGTGCCAAAATGATTTGCTTCGCTTCTGGCAACCAGACCTCCCGTACTTCTCATGATCTTCTTTGACGAATATTCTAATATCCTCGCGCGGGTTATAATCCACAATACACTACACACCGTGCACGTGGACTTTAGCGACGGAACCCTTTATTTTCTAGGGAAACTCCCATTGTGCGGTAGAGAAATCCTATCTCTGAGTATTCTGAGCTTCAGCTCCCACGCCACGGTTCGTAATTCGTAAAGGCCAGAGAAAAGCGACAGCGGCACGAGCATTATCCTTGATGACTACACGTTGACTTGACTGGAGAGACTCTCTTGGGGGAACGGAAACGAAGCCGAAGTCGGGTTCTAAGTCCTGTCCTGAGTCCCGGCTAACTGCATCATCCAGTTCAGGTTCTATAATTACGGACGTCCCTATGTATGAAGTCACAGTCCACTCGTCCTTCTCTTTCTCTTAGTTTTCTCTAACAATACGCTTCGTCTAACCCGTACCGTACTTCATAGAGATTTGCTACATAGTTTGGGAAAAGTAATAATTTCAGAGTATACTCTGTACAACGTTAGAGAAAGAGACAGTAGACGAGATATCCAATGCCAACGACAATTGCATTGGATTGCTCGGAAATGGAAATGAAAGCATTCGAACCAGTGCCACTGCAATCGTAATCGTGAAAGGTCTCAATGACGTCTGGGCGTAATGATGACAGAAGAATATCGGACGGGCACTCCCATTGGCCCATCACCACGCTCTACAGTTCATTCTTCTAAAGTCACTTACCTATGACGGCCAAATTGGTTCAAATCCTGAATCCTAACTTGGCTGGGACTGCTGACTCGTAGGGGGAACCCTAATGACCTTTGTAAACTTGAAATGGAGTATTTATGCAGATATGGGCTGCCTGGGGTTTACGTTACGACTGGCGATTGAGATGCGTGGACCATTGTGGCTGCAATTCATGGGATAAGAACCAGGGCAGCTAAACCCGGTTTCGTTTCGTAAAACCCGGTTATTCTACGTGCACAGTTACGGTTAAAGAATCCGGGTTAAATGCCCTTGTTAGAAATGTTGGAATCCAAAGATCGTGCCGCCCGCCCTTTGTTTTTCCTCCGGGTTTTTGTTATCTGAATTTTCTGAACGGAAATGCTTCGAATTTGACTGCCACTGCCAATTTTGTGCGTTGTTTGGGTTTAGTTTGTTGATATTGAGGACAGCTAGTATTTCTTCATTTCCTCGGCCGTGGTTTTGGTTATTTTCATTTGAATGGTATGCTGTCGGTACAGAACCAGATTTTCGTTACATTTAGTTACAGTAATTTGTTTGAGAATGTGCCGCTGCCGCCATGGACTTACGATACGATTAGTGGTAGCTCGCGATGCATTGCGGTGCACTGGAGGATGTCTTCGAAGTTCGATGTTAGGGATTAACTTGACTAATTAGTTCACACCCTAATAATAGTCTCGTCACTGTTTTTTTTAAGTCGCCAGACGTGCAAGGGGCTTTGACTGTGGATTAATTATCCAACGAAAGGAAGTCGAACTATTTCGTCAGACAAGTATCTCGGTTTAATCGTTACATCGCACGAACGTAAAAGAAGATTCTGAATATCTCACCCTACATAAATTCAATTAACTGTTGATATCGTCATCTTCTATTCTCGGCTATTCAATCAGCAGAATCAGTTTGAGGCAATTCACTTTCGACCGCCCATCAAGATAAAATTTAATGGCGAGTCATGGAAATGGAGAAATCCTTATGGTCATGATTATCCTATGGAGGAGTCAATTCATGCATGGGAGGTGCCGGACGTTCACCGTCAATGTCCTAATGAAAACTAAAAAAGAAATGATACCTTCATATTATTATTTAAAAATAATTTCTAAACATTCATTAAGTCATGTAGACTATGACCTGTCCTGGGCCAAAGCTAAGCTGACATCACCAAGCCTTCCAGTGACTTCTCATCCCCCATTTTACAATCAAATTTAATAGGTCTAATGGTCTGAATCTCGACGAGGGTGTTTGGGATTTTTCTACCCAATGAGTGCATTCATGCATATGAGTACGAGGAAGAGTTAATGATTGAAAACGAAGCTGGGTCGGTTCATCACCGTGCGCAATCCGCATCTACCATATGTCTCACAAGAGAACTGTCCTTACTATTTGGAGTTTAGTATTACATTATACTATTAAGAGCTTCACTTGGACTGAGAGGTCACCCTAGTAGTAAGAAAAACTCCTGAGACGAAACATCGTTATCAGTAACTCGAAACATGCCTGCCCGGTGGTGAACCCACAACATGAACAAAACTGTCACACTTCACTAGTTAGCTCCACTGGTTTTTACTTTCATAATAAATCAGACACAAACGGTTAGAAATGTTCCCTTGTCATTGAAAATAAGTCCTGGCACTGGCCTCGGCTTGGTCTCCATAAATGGATGCGGCGAAGCAATTTGAGTTCTCCAGAATGTTCATTCCAATCTCTGCTTTTGCTTTCCCCCTCCGCATCCCATCCCATTCCGAAATAAATAAACATATTGACGAACTTGGCCATTTCCGAGGATTCCTTCTTCCTTCCTCTTCCTTTCATGGCATTCATTTCTTGCCTTTTAATGACAATAATAGTGATATTGCGTGCTAGCATGCCACTCTCTTAACTAAACAAACTCAGATGGGAAATATTGGTGAGTTCGGCCACGGAAAGACATTTTGGGCCGGACACTCAATAACATTTCTGAGGGTGGTAGTTGTTCATTATTTACTCTACAACCTGTACGAGGATGAGGACACCGCTCGATTAGTACATTTTGTGTTCTGACTAATTACTTCGTCGTCACGCGATCCGTTCCTTCGTAGGAATTTAAGTACTGATTCATATTCCTCATTAAAAAGAGCCGGTTCTGGGGCAGCGCAACAGATAAGTCGCCGACATGGTTGTGACTCACGCCATAATTGCGAAGACAAATTACAACAATGCACATAAATGTTAATTCAATATTACTGGAAGAAGACGACATTTTGTGCTTCTCCAACTTTTACACCTAGAAGTTCGCTCTAGAAGTCTAAACAAAATTATGAGCTACCGTACGTTTTTTGGGTATTTTCACGTGAAATATTGGAACTTTCTTTTTGGGATGATTAAAACTCATATAAGAAACCAGTGTGAGATCGACATCCACACGTAAAACTTTTCGAAGTTAATCCGATGTGAGCACCTGTCTGATCGAGTTAGTGTATTTAAAAACTGCCTAAAGTAAATTCTAGAAGCCACATTTGCTGTACAAACGAATTTATGAAACTCTCACCTTTCACCTTCTAAAAACCTTAGGAATCTCATGCATGGATGCCAGTACAGAGTAGGTTCCTCAAATTTCCCGTTGCAACTGAATTTTTTAACTTCAGTTTGGAGTCAAAGAGAAGGCCGTTTGTGTTTTCGGTTTTGCCTTAGCCCCGAGAGGGGTTGGTAGCTGAAGCGTAGGCGTTGGCATACAAGAATTGGCAAACCTTTGAAGTTTTTTTTTACTTTCACTCGGCCCTAGGCATTAGTCATGAAACTAAACGTCCTACATAAAGTACGGATTATTGGAAGGAAGTAGTGCGGAAAATGGTAGATATAGTAGAGGTTGAAGGGAACCGTCAAACAGTGACAGGTAGCTGGAGGCGTCCTGGAGAAAGTCACCCTATGACTGACTAGGTAGCGGCGGACTTTTAAATTATGGATTGAATTGCTGTGAAGTGTAGGGTGGCGGTTGTCGTCGTCACGCCGTGATTTCTCTTCCAGTCGAGTCCGTCGAAAATCAACCTATGCGAATTTGGAATCCAAAGGAAAGAAAGGAAGGATCTGTCGGGTCGGGAGTGACGGTGATGGTCGACTACTTAGCTATGCATTCGCATACATACGGGTGACGGTAAGAGACTTGGTAGTCTGAAACCTCCATTCCATTCCATGGTCTTTCCAACAATTCCAGGTTTCAGATGTTCGAGTTGGCTGGAAACGAATGAGCAACTGAAGGAAACATTTCCTCTCTGTCAGACAGTCCCGGGTAGAAAAAGAGATTGAAAACCACAGGACCCCCTCGAGTCGCGTACGTATGTCGGGCAAACGAGCTCATACATACATTATTATCACTAGACTGACTATACTACAATGTACGCACCACATACGTACATAGGGAATAGGACTCCGGGTAGTTCGTAAGGATTGTTCTGGAAATGCCCGACACATGCCAGTCTCAGAGTCAGGTTTTAGTGGGGGTCTTTAATGGTCAAGTCAAGTTCAACTTTCGAAGCCTGCTGTGATCCTCTGCAGTGACCGTAATTTGGGTGAGACAGGACGGACGACGACTTGGACGGGGCACGCAAGGCAGGCGGGTATTTTTCGGATGGACGGATGTACGAAGTGCCACTTCACAATGAGGATGAGGATACCCGCCTCTCTTCTCTATACTAGCGTTGTTACAATCTTCAAGTATGCTCCTAGTTTGTATATGTTACGGCATGTTTATTTAATTCAATAGTTCTAGACATTTCTGGAAATCTATGGCTTGCAGAAGACGGATTTTCAGCAGTTTTCGTTATGCTGTCAAAACTTAAGGTCACTTCGTCATTAGAATTTACCTGCTAGAGTCTTATAATTAGGAATGTTATTCCGGTTTAATTTGGCTTAACTTAACAAAGGTTTCAAGAATAATCATCATCAATAATTTACCCAATCAATAAATTTAATCAAATTCAAAAATACCAGTGTACCTATGGGTTTATCTCTCCTGCCCATTTAGACGAATTTTTATAAATTGTAGACAATAGCGTCCTGAGGAAAGTTTGTACAGGTCTCGATATGGAAAAAGTCGCCGCATCTGCCACCATGCCTCCCGTGTGCTTATGAAAGCTGAGTCTGACTCTAATGTATAACTTCGGTGAGCTCTTGTGGTCGACGTAATGGTATTTCAGGGCAAAACTTTTTCAGGCGTTTAAAATTTACAACGTATAGAAATTGCGGCAAAATCGAACAGGTACAATAATTTCGAAAGGGTTGTAGGGAATCCTTTCAATTACGGCGTCTCAATACTTCTTATAAGATACAATTCAAATTCTGATTATTTCTACTGTTTGACTCTGAAAGATTCAATTCCCATATTTTAAATTGCCCTTAACATGTGATAGAATACACACATATGTGCAATTTGCGAGGATAGTGGAAGTCCGCGGACCAAACTGTCACAGCTTATTCTCTGATAGAACAAAATATCGACTTCCTTGTCGTTTCTCTTCGACTCTTTCTCCTTTCCTGCCAACCCTCCCGCCTCTCTCACTTAACTTTTCTCTCTCTGCTTCAGTTCCATACTACTGACGTGTATGGAGTCGGATTTATGTACATACGACACTACGTGGCCCAAACCTAGAATCCAGCATCACTAGTCACTACATTCTATACATTGAGAATGAAAGCACCGCTTCGTCCAGTGTCTATTTCCTTTGTGGTTTTTGTACATGAGTATGTTACGTAAGAACCACAATATTTGACAGAGGCAACATTTTAAATCAAACTGGCTTCAAGTACGTATATTTATGAAAAGTACCTTCATTGCAACCTCCCTTGTAGAACCACCCGCGGGTGAAGAAAACTGGTCCCATTAAACAGGGGTACTCATAGGGAGGTGGGACTGGCCTTCGAAGGTTAGACCTCTGTAGAACAAGATCCAAGTCTCTCAGGTCGTGACAAAAACAGAACCAGGAAAGAAGGACGAAGAAAAAATAACAAATGAACCTGCATAAATTTTTCTCTTCAGTAGCGTCCTTCCTACAAAATTGTAGAGACCAGCGAAGCAAGTTCTCGTTGAGGGCGACGAAAATCTTTACAACAGGATTGGACGGAGAAAGTCTTTGCCACCTTTCCTTTTCTTCCGAACTACTTCTGACGGATTCGATTATGATTCAATGAAGCGGCTGTCGCTTGTCGCATCCCATTTCAACCCTCACATCATCTCCCACTCTGTCAGCAGGAAATTTCAGACATCCTAACCAGGATTTCTAGAACGAGAACGACTGCATTAGCAGAACAAAAAGGGGAGATCCATGAGGTGGTAGTGTGAAGGTTTTAAATTCTGGACGCAACTGCCATGACATTTACTGTTAGGAACAGGCTACCACTGTGCTGTTTGATACACTAACTTGAAATAGCTTCTATTCCATTGCGTATCTGCCAAATTAAGGTTCATATGACCATAGAGCGGGTTATTAAGCAAGCGGGGAATTCGTAATTTTAAAAATAAATATTTCTGGGTTTTCTTATTATCTCGCGGGTATCCCTTGTAAGGAGAAAGGGCCCAGGACTTACTACGCACGAACCTCTTCCTTGTAGTATTCGGCCTCAAATAGTGCACTCTGTTCGAGCTTTCAGGCTCGGAAATCAATCCGCTCTATTATTAAGTAATGGTACGCACATTACCTTTGTAAGTACTTGAGAACGAACGGTAATACCTATGTTCTCCCCAAAGATAAATGTGGGGTGAGATGGGATCAGACAGACTTCACGAATTGCGGTGTTCATGTCAAGTATAGAACCGGTATGCAAGCCAAAGCCGTGCAAGTACGATTTGGTACAGGTACAACGGAGAGACCCCTCGTCACTTCTTGGAAGAGATGAGACGTACATTATTAATTTAGGTTTTTCAACTCCTCAGATCAGTCCTAACTCTCCTAACCTGATTTGTCCACCACGCTGTCCGAACAAATTGAGCGGCGAAAGGAGAAAATGGACACAATAAAGAACATCTTCTATGGAAGTATTTCTGGCAAAAATAGTGTCTGTGGTACAACTGTACTCTGTACACTGTAGAAAGCTAGTATGGGCTTTCAGCCAACAGACTAGACTTCAAGCCATCTTCGGCTGGAAATATTGCCGGGCGGATAGAAACTAGGGTCATCTCGCTGAAGTCAACCGCCGGAAAACCATGTATGTTTCCGTGAGCGACGGTTGTTCATTTTTGAAGATCTAGTCGAGGAATATTTAGAACTCGTCTGTTCAAATCATGTAATTCTGCAGATACAGAATTTTGCAGTGCGGACTGTGGACTATACTTTGTTGAAACAGAGCGCCGTGATTGACGACTTCTCTAACTTTTAAACATTTTGATAGATCGACTCTTCTGTTTTATGTCAAATACAAACAGCAAACAGAAACAATTCCAAGAATAGGAAATCTGATGCCGTACAGAGACAGTCCAGCGAAGATTCTGATATCAAATAGCATATTTTTAACCGGATAGTTTAAAATTCGCTTTTAATCGAACGAAATACTATGCAAGACGTCTAGTCAGTATTTGTTTCCCAATGCCGTAGTGGGCCTGACTTGACAAACATGATTACCTTGAGGACTGACTGAGTGAATGAATTGAATGAAGCAATGTAGGAAGATTTGTTGACTGATGATGAGTGCAAATGCAAACACTTGACTTGACCGAAGGACGGGCCCAGCCGGGTGGTTTGGAATTGGAATGCCAGTCAGGGAGTTGTTAAAAGGATGCGGGCAAGTACTTCTTGGTTTGCCTCTGGGTTCCCATGTTTTCTTTTAAGGGAGTGCCTTGATTTGGAAGTACCAAACCATGGCTTCTTCCCTAATTAAAATTTTAGAATAAATACTTTACTGAAATGTTTTCCTTGCATTTTAGAGCCGGCGAAGAAACGAAAGTGATTTAGCGCGTCCATAGAGAGCGATGTCAATTGATTCATTGGCTGATTCGGTATTCGGTTTATTACCTTGTTTGTGTGTCGAGCGTCGCTGATATAAAGAAATACTTCCTCTCCGTATGGGAACTTGTAATTTCATAATTCCGATTCCGACGACAAAATAATTTCCACTAAATTAACAAAAACAAAGTAAAGAAGTTGTGGAAACAAATTTTCGTAATTGAAATGAAATTGGATTTCAAGAATTAGTATGCCTTCAGCTCGAAAACAATATTTAAAATTTCAACCGATGTGAAGCTAACCTGCAGCAGTTTAAGTTATTACAGAATCAATTCTTTCTTATCATGGAAAATCCTGAATCGTGCGAGCTAATTAAAGTTAACATTTCGCTTCAAAATATGCAATTTGCGTTCAAGGAGCGTTGATTTTAGATTATGTGCTTGGTTTCCTGTTTCATACTTCAAAGACCCGAAAAGAATTAGGATTACTACTTGTATTCAGATTATTTTGCATATAAGAAATAATACAACCTAGTCATTTGGTCGGATATTGCTGAGACCATTAGTTTCGGCCCGTCCAGGTATATGACTGTATGACCGTAATCTCTGCGACATATGCATAGGTAACTCAATGCTCCCACTGTAGAACCTTGCCTTCTTTCTCTATTCATGTAATGTTGTTACCAGTGCTACTCTCTCATAATATAATACTTCATATAAAAGTTACTAATTTACCCGGATTTGGAAAGTAGAGCCTTTTCCCATCAAAGATCCACTCAGGAGGAAAGGGCTTAACCAGATTTGAGACCAAAGCGTGGCGTGTTGGCGTGTATGTATGAAATAAAATATCCTGTGTAACATTGCATGGCATGGCGGGTGCGGGCCCGTCGACGTCGTCGTCATTGGAAGCGACGGTTCTTGACGGACTCAAGAGGGAAATGCTAAAGATGACAATGATTTCAAGCGTTTAGCAAATAAAAGCAGTTGAGAAGATTCTCGAGATATTCAAAAAGCAAGGTTATATTTAGTCAAAACAGTCACATGTGGCTGGCTTGGTCATCAGATATAAAATTGGGGTCCGGATGACTTCAGACTTCACAAATTCTGGAGAACTTACCGAATTTTGGCAAAATTTAAGAGTTCCAATTCATACCATTAACATCTCCGGTATTTTCCTTCTCACATTTTTCCTCTTCCTATCTTGGCTCCTTGTACTTTACATTGTGCATTGTATCCTCAGTTTCTTGAGTAGGAAAGAAAAGACTGAGAGCGGCTGTGAGACCATAAGAAAACCCGCAACATCTCCGTTTCCTCTTCGGTTTGGAAGAAGGAGTCTTATGATTTATGTGCTACTATTTATCTGGTCATGAATACGTAATGAAGTCTCTAATGACTCCACGATTCGGATCTGCAATTCATATTTTCTCTCTCATTTATTTCCAAGCTCCACCACTGTTTGCAGCTCCCAACTCTCAGACTTTGGATTAGTTCACACGCCACCTCTCATCACTCATTCATTCCCATGCATCTCATTCCTATGTATCTTGTGTGTGTGAACCGTCAGACCTTAGACGAATTTATCCCAAGCACTCACTCCTTTTTCCTTCATACTTGAAGACCTCATTATATCTATTTTGTGTTTTTTTTAACAAGGAAACCGTTTTTCATGTCAAAATCAGATTTGCTCAATAATAAACCTGCGAAGTTTCAGAGATGTCGGCAGATTTTGGTTATAGGCTAGAAAATTTTGAAACATTCAAACTATGTTACTCCGGGTATATTCTACAGAGATTTCGTTAACAGTTGTAGGGAATCGTATCAGGAGATTTCATCGGATGACGTGATCCAGTCACTTGAAATGACTAATCCAGAACGCCTGACTTGAATTTCTCGTGAAATGTTTCCTTGCAAGGAAGAAACAAAGCAAGCAGGTACTGGTATTGGCATTGTAAGAAAAAAACTCGGCTCGAGACTCCCTTTCGAAGCATTATTTTAGGGAGATTAGGAGGCGGGTGAAATGTGAATGAGTGACAGTGACAAGTTCAAAGAATTCCAAAAAGGGCTGCATTCAACCTTAACGACTCATGGGCACAACATGCAAAGCATAACAAGAGTCTTAAGACGAGGGTATTGTCTTAAGACAGACTGTGGTGTCGTTATGGTATGGAATTGACGGACAGGTTTCCTGGGGTTGGCTTACGTGACGGACGGATTATTTTATGCAAGACTTATGGTGAACCGTCCCGAATCACTAATACCTTGGGGAGGTGATGCTGAGGTTAAAAGTCATCAGTGTTATCGTACACAGAATTCTGATATAAAACTTCAGCAACAATCAATAATTCAGTTTGAGGTTTGGGGGTTCAGGTTCTTAGTTAAGTTCATTTAGTATGTAGTATTTCAGATATAATGCAAACCAACGAACAACCCTTGTCTGTCCTTTTCATTGTGGTGAGGGTAAGGTTCTATTCCTCGGGCCTTAGTTTATTTTAAGTGCTTCCCAAGTTCCCTCCTACTGATGAAGCATGACTGAAGGTGAATGCTAGTTAATGAGAGGTTGTTTAATATAGGTAACCCTGAAACTGCTTGACGAATTTGACCTCTAACTTTCTCCTACTTTCTCCACTTGGAGAGAATCTTACCCCAGGACCCATATTCTCATACTTTGCCAGTCTATTTCAAAAGTGTTATGTATTGCCCATTCTAATCCAACTCTGTCATCTTATCGTATTTCGTAGTTATTTTACCGAGTTTCAAGGGTCATGAGGGTCGATTGTGGGCTTTCATAAAACAATCAGGAACTTTCACTCTTCACAATTTCTAAGGAGTTTCAAGCCTACGTTTCAAATCAAATCAAATTTATTGTCCGCTTTTAGCCGTAACCTTTACAGACACTTCACAAATTATTTCAATCATTCATGTAATCGAGGTACACTTGACGCAGATGGAATGCTCCATAGAAGTAGTGGAATAGATCTAATAAAACAAGCCTACGTTTCATGGGAGTGATTTTACAGGTTTCACATCTTACAAACGCACTGCGGTAGTAGTTCATTCAAATCTTTTAATTTCGACACTCAATCTCCCAAAATGCAGTAAAGCCCACCTTTACTTTGCAAGTGACGTTGAAATGTGCAAAATTAGTACTGACGCATTCAACGGAATGCTCTCCATGCACCGGTTTATAAAAAATAGCAATTCCGGAGTTCGAAAATGAACCAATTGGGTTCTCCGTGACTTAGATTGTGACAATTCTAAGTCACGTGGGTGAGGTTGAGGTATTCCTGAAACTGATAGAGCGCGAATTTGAGCTGAAGTGGTATATCAAAAATTGTTGGAAGTGTTAATTTATCTTAAGTTTTTGATTTCTGCTATGGAGTGTGACTACGGCCTAAAGTCCTAAAGTCGGTGGAGTTTGTAAATGCCTTTTCACTCGAGCTCAACGTAAAGTTGTTTTAACTACAATTAAGTGTAATAACAAACGAGCATAGCACACTAAAGTATTCGTAATGGCATTTTTCCCGAACAGGCACAATAATTAAGAAACAAACATTTGCTCTAGTTCCCAAACCGATCATGCAATTCCATATGGTTATGGTCGTCGGCCTGTCCGGTTTCCAAGCCTTTTAGGGAATAAAGGCTGGCCGGCTGTAAGGTTCAGTTCACTTTCAGTTCAATTATGTCTTGTCATTGTCATTTGAACCATGTGACGCCCCAATATTCACCAAAAAACCCACAGCTTAGTTCTATACAAGGTCCAAATGAGTACGGCGAGTATGGGGTTGGCAATTGACAGACATTTACTTGTATTCATTATGACACATGTTCAAACTCGATTAGTGCACGCAAGTACAGGTTGTACGACCCGGATTATGGGAATGGGCTTCTATACCCCGCCCTAACCTCACTGTACTTGGGTGACCACTTCTTTCTTAAACAAACTTGGGCAGAAATAATAATAATGATGATGATCGAGTCTGTGAAGTGGAATGTAATGTCGAGGGTGGGAAATTACATGGCGTAATGTCCAATGTTTGTGGTTAATTTGCTCTTTCTCATGGGTCACCGCTTTTAACACAAGAATCTTCGTCTACGTATTATCGACTACTATATCGTCTTGTACGCAGACCGGTCGAGGCGTCCAATTATGACGTTTGAGAATTGAAATGATACAAATTATACTAATTGTTAGTATATGTTCTAAATTGCCTGTAAACCCTTTACACAGCAAAATGTGAAAGGGCTTCCTGCTTACGACGGGCTTGTATTTTCTGAAGTTGACCTTGCCGGATTATTAAGGTCCTGATCATCGTCCAAAAAGATAGAAAGGTGCTTGGAGGTCGTAAAGATTTCTTGGAATGAGTCAGGAAGGAAAAAAGAAAACACCAGAAAGCATTCGATTAGGTGGCTCAAACTCTGGAACCCAGTTGTGCCGTGCATTCTTCAGAATTAGCCTTATCGGGGTTTTACTTTCACCGTCTGGTGAAAGTATTTGTGAGAAGGGAAGAAGATTCTATCATGATTGTGCCCCTCGCAGTCGTTGTCATTTGTCACCAGCTTTAGAAGTTCTGATTCTCACGTACACTTCACTTACTTCCTCTACTTTTTAGCTCAAGTATTTCCTGCTGCGGCAGTAAGAAATACTCGTGGCCAAAAATAAACCCCTTGCAGGTAAGTAAAGTGATCACGAGCCTAAACGGATGATAGGTGAGATGTTTTTCAGTCTACACGGTACCTTTGGGGTGAAAGTTCAAAAGTGAAATCATGGGGTCAACCAACAACTATCATGTTGGAGAACTGAGGGAACCAAAATTTGGAAAAAATAGTGTGATATCTAAAGATCTTGCGTAGATAGGCAGGTGTGCTATCTGATTATGTATAATTGCTTGCTTTTGCTTGCTTTTTGGGCGTAATGTACGTGAGACGTTTGGCGGATTCAATTAAAGGTGAAACATATGTATGCAAAAGACAACAAAAGAACTTGTTTGATTTGGACTGAAACTGAACATTGTTCCAACCCAACACTCCAGATTCGTTTTTGGCAAGGTGTTGTAAAATAGTACTAGTAACAAAGTATGGTATCTTTTAATGTGTGGGTTCTAAAAAAGACCTCATTCCAAGTACATGCATCTTCATTAGTGTGGGCAGGGCAGGGTTTGGAAACATGTCGTCTTTTTGGAAGATATAGTGATGGTGGTGGTGGTAGTAAGCCATAAAATTGGGTGAAGACAAGTGTATTTTGTAGTGAAGAGGGTTCTAATGTGGCGGACGGAGTAATATCACCGTGGGATGTGCTTCTTCCGCATCCTCATCATTATACGATCATCATGGGAGAGAGAGCAAGGAAGGCAGAGGGAATAAAAGATCATGTCGTCCAACGAGTCCAACCTCCAACAACCATCTCCACTACTTTTCTATCTACTTCTCTGGAAAGGAACCGCTAACATCTCATCAGAGAATACACACTACTTCCGAAACAGAAATTCCAAGAGGGAAGATTTCTAGGTGAATTCACTTCAAGATCAGCAACAAAATAGAAATTCTTTCCATAATCGAGATTTCCCGTAAGAAATAGCTGAACATCCTCGTTATCTTCGTCCAGAGCGGCCTTGTTTTACATTTTGCCAGAGAAGTAGTACAGAAATATCCATGGAAGATAATCGCTTCAAATAACCACCATACATGTCTGTCCGAAAGGTCGAACCCTCACCTAAGCAAAGAAAGTGGTTGGCTGTGCGAATATACTAGAACGGAGACTTATATTTCTAATACTGGTTTTAAGGTCTGTCAAATTCTTTTTTCTTGTAAAGATTTTTGGTTAAACATTCACAGCCCTTGGAATATTTGATTGGTGCACAAAATCTTGTTCTTGACTCCTATCTCATGAACTTCCGTAGAAATTTGCTCCAGAAGTCTTATATTTCTGACAGAAAGCTTCTATGAGTTTACGTCGTCATTCAAAGATTGTGGTTTTGATTTAACTTCCGGCGGCATAGCAGCATTACCATGTCGAAACCGTCCCTCTTGAACTAGCTGGCCGGAGCAGACGGTTTCTTGGTCTTTTCTTTGCCACCGGGTTTCCGTTCGAACTGACGATGCATGTCTGTATTTCGACTCTCTTCTCTGCCATGCCGACCAGTTTATGGTCGGCATGGTTTTTGCGATGAACAGATATAACCCGCTTCGGTCTGTCCACCTGGCCACATGGTGTTTCTTTCTTGCTTTTGTTTCTGGTTGGTTCAACTTGGGCCAGCACTACACTTCATTGCATTAGTCGGACTGGAAATTGTAGACTTGAGGCACAGAGGAAAAGACTTAAGAACATGTAATCTTTAGTGCGGGCCAAGTGAATATTTTAATAAGACTTTGCCCCGGAGGGATGATTGCGAATGCTTTCTGGCTCGGCATTGGCATTTAACTTCGTTGGTTGCTTCTAGAAGACAGACACACGTGCCTTTAAAACAGGTGCTCTTTCATGAACGAACAGAGGATTATTTCTAAGAGAATCTTATAAATGCGTGGGTAGGCAAGGAAGAAAATAAATACATGTACTTTACTGGAAATTTAAGGTCAAAGTGCAAAGAGGAGGGTGAAATTTTGACTACACTGAGTAACAGCCACACTGGTAAAACTCAGAAGGAATTGTACTTCTTGTAGGTCTCGGATTCTAATTCTAATCCACACATTTGAACATCAAGTAGTAATTACATGGTTGTGGTGTGACCTGTTGTAAGAAAATGTTTCTTCACTGATAACTGCCATTCTGATTGTAGCAATGTGCCAAATGTTATCCTTTTTGCCTCACTGTATTGGACGTTGAATCTTTAGCTAGAGGGCAGATACGGTTTCGGTCACTTCGTTAAACACGCCATTTTCTACTGGAGTAGGAATAGTGGGGTTGAGTGTTTCTGCTAGAGATGTGCCGAAATCGACTTTCGGCCAAGAGCCAAAATTTTGGTACCGGTCTATAGTCGAAACCGAAATTTCGGTTTCGGCGTCGATTTTGGCCTAAAATGGGAACCGAAATTGAATTTTCGGTTTTGGTTTCGGCCGAAAATTTCGGTACATCATTAGTTTTGACTTCGTGAACTCGCAGAAATACACACTAAGTCATCAAATCTCATAATGTGTGATATCTGAATTCCGCTATCTCACAACTCAGGCTAGATAACAACTCCTGTGCTTTATACCTGTATTCCGCATCGGTTTATAAAAACTCTAATGTTTTTTATTTCGCCATGGTTTTTATATGTGTTATGAATTGTGGTCAACCCATACAGAAATGTGTACATCCCCTAGTCGCTAGTCACAATATGTATACAGTTTCAATGCAATCCAAATAGTGGTATGACCCAAGATAGTCTAGATTTGAAGTTCCATTCCTAATGACATTGCAGTTTTCGGCGACTTTGTTTGCGCGACAGTCAAGTGCAGTGTAGCCCCCCACCCACGTCGTCGTCGTTATCTTTATGTAAGCTTACGGGCGGGGCGGAAAGTTGCGAGTTGAGCCCAGAGAAGGGTAACAATAACGGATGAGGCGGATTCCAGATGACACACTCAGACCTCAAACCCGCCTGATTCATTGAGCTGGAGAAAGAACTCGGACTCACACTCACACTCGTCCTATCTCTTTATTTCTCTCTCTCTCTCGCTCTTCTGAAAGTGATGAAGGGACAAAGAATAGGAGAAGAGAATAGAAATGCGATTCAAGGGAAATGACAGGTCGAATAAATATATGTGGGGGAGAAGTGAAGAGATGAGGATTTTCTGCGGCAGGCGGGCACATCTTCTTCTCCTCATAATAATGGAAAGACTCGACCTAAACCGCACAACTCTTTTCATTTTTTCTCAAAATGTTCCGAGGGTGGATTCCAGTTTGCGGTAAGTCCGAGTGCACGGAAAAACTGCAGTCCGGAATCTAAAATGAATTCACGCATAAATTCCAGTGTTCCAGGGTTCGGGTCACATTACGTAAAAGGCCTTCGTCATTTTTTGAAGAGTTGAATTATGAATATTGCATAATTTCTTGCCAATCTATGCCTGGTGAAGAATTTTAACTTTTCGACAGTATTCTAACTCTAATCGCTGATAATTTTGAAAGTCCATGTCTGGCTGTGGAACGCGAAAGTTGAAATTCAAAATTGACATATTTGATTTGACCATTTGCCTGCGGCATAAGCATTTGGTGATTGCCGGACACTGCGCTGGGAGGTTCCTTCTAGAAGTCGGATCCGGAATTTTGCATTACAGTTCACAGAATAAGTAAATCGTATCTGAATTCAGCCCATAATTCCAGCCTTATAGCGGAGCGTGTGAAAAAGTAATACTTGCATGCATGGGAAAAACTTGCGTTTGAGATGATGAAGGTTGGGTTGGGTTGGGTTAGCTTGTGGCGTTACCACGGGGGGTAATGAGATATAAATCCTGGCCCGGGTCACGAATCATGAGAACAGGAGAATAATGTAGCATGCAAAGTGCAAAGCAAACCCTTTTCATCACTTCAACACCATTCTATGTTACAAACTAGGTGCAATTGAAGTGAAAGTTCCCGGGAAACCCTTTTCCCCTATTTCGTCGGTCGACCCGTTTGAGGAATGTCTTTTATTTTCTCTACTACTCTTTTCTCTCCAATATTTCAAAAGCATTAGCATAAGGCAGGAAAATCATAATGTGAGTGCATAAGGTTTGTGGAATTCATGCCGACGTTTCCTTCATAAGAAAATGGTTTCATTGTAAAGGACGGACGGCGACGTTGATGCTACGCTACGGTTTACAAGGAAATCGCTTTTCTTGCTAAATTGTTCAGGATTAATAATATCCTACTGTCACGACCACGAAGGTTTTGGGTAAAACTAATTTTGGACACTTTTTCAGTAGAAAAAGCCTGGTGAGCTACAAAAATTTCTGGCTGTTAGTCAAAATTTCTTCTATGACAAATCTGCCTTGTTTCATGAGGACGCCTGACCCTACCACTCGGGCTGGCCTTAAGTGGATCTGGTGTTTCACAATCACAACTGTTACCTTGTTACCTCTATTTTTGATACTGCACTGTACATTACAGATAGACTGACGAAATGTGATGAAATGAAAGGGAATTGGATCGCCGCGTCGCGGTAAAATGACAAGGCAGTAATTCTGGACTTGACTCTCGTGAACGGTGCACCGTGGTTTGGTTTCCTTCCACCGAGTCCATTGTCATTTGGGAAAAGCTTTGATTTCCACCGACTTTCTTCATGAAAGAGAATGCGGGGGGAAACCACAAGGCTGCAAAGTGTGTGACTGACTTGACTTGACTTGGGAGATCGATAAACCTTAAATGTTGCTCCTCTGATTTGGAGCACAGTTACCTGGAGGGATGTTGCTAAATGTAATATATTATGCTAGTAAAATTGCTGGGTATTTAGGTTGGATTCAAATTCTTAGGTGTGTGACCCGAACTATATGATTTATTCCAGTTCTGCTGCATGACGTTATTTGGTAATTTATTAAGAACCAATG
Organism: Protaphorura glebata; assembly: GCA_034694305.1. Taxonomy (NCBI): domain Eukaryota; kingdom Metazoa; phylum Arthropoda; class Collembola; order Poduromorpha; family Onychiuridae; genus Protaphorura; species Protaphorura glebata. Next base: position 25,784 of record JAQFYE010000603.1, read on the forward strand.
AATAAGTGTACTCTCATCGTTGCTCCTATCCGTGGAAATATCAGATACTATTCTTCCGAATTTGGTGACAATTATTTATTCAGCAAACTCAGAACGCTGAATTAGAAAAATACGATTCACGAATTGGTGACTTTGTGACCTACAACTAGAATAAATAGCGATTCTGTACAAGTTTCCTGGTATTTGCCCTTGCTGAAAAGGTAAACTGCACACTACAACAAATCACAACAGCTCGGCGTATGTAGTTCAGTCCCATTCCCACAACTCTACCATTTACCTTCCGTCAGTCCACAGCACAGCTCATCCTAATAACATAAGTTTCTAAATTTGCAAACTTCAAAACTCTCAAAGCAAAACTGACGTGGAGGGCACGATAAGGAAATTCTCGTAGCATAGACATACGAGTATTCTTCCTACTTTAGAATTGTAGATTCACTCAGAAGCATCATGAACTCAACTCTGGAGGTCTCGAAAGAGAACGATGAAATAGAGTTCGAAGCTCTTCATGCATACTCTAACGTATATCTCCATGCCAGAAACATGGGACAAATAGCATCCAGGACAAACTTGCGAAGAAAGACCTCTCGTCAGTCACAAGGAACAACATTACATTACATATTACATCCAGAGGACACAAAACTCAGGACTCGAGGTGAATCTAGGCCAGGCCAGCATTTTCTCAAGGAAACAACTTTGCGTATAAAAGCAAAGGAGGACCCAAGAACCAAGAAAAATGAGTATTTATTATGTATGAAACAACCAGAGCCGAGTCCACGTAGTAGTATGGAGTTCCCATATGCTTCCTCTTGGGACGAGGTTCGATCCCCCGGGCCTGGTATATTCTGACTTTTCGTATAATGTGAGGTTTTCACCTTGTAGTACCTTGCCAGTTTTTACCTTGCAAGTTGGTATTTTCCAATCTCGCTTTCAAAAACAAATGCCTTGGCGGAGTAAGAAAGCCGGATACCAAGATGATGCCCAGCGATGATTAAGAGGACAACGTGTGTAGTGTGGTGACAGTAGAGTAAATCAAAATCAAGTGAATTTTGAAACTGTTTATCATAGTTGGGAGCTTCCTCCCATGTTTGAAATAGACGATAAGCTATCATTTGACAAAGAATGTTTGACGTCTGAATTCTGTCGTAACACAACTCAGGATAGATAACAAGTGCAGAGCTTTTCCTTCGTTTTGATTTTTGGATGTCATAGTCAATTGTGGGTTTTACATAAAAAGAAGTTTCCTTTTCAGAGCACCGACGACGGCCCGGAGAGAGCGGAAACGTTGAGTTGAGAACAGAAATGAGTTACAGGAAGTTTCTAACTCAACTAGCTTAGCAAGGCCCACAAATTTTGCAAGAACGGCGAACTCTATTCTACTATTTCTACCCCAAAATGCAGTTAGTCTTAGACATATGCCCATGCACACGGTACGTACAGAAGAAACTTCTACCATGTAAAATGCTTCCTTGGTCTGACGAGACGTTCTCCCTTCCTTATTATACTAGATGCCATGGTAAATCAATTCTCAAGAGGCATATGTCACGTCACCACGTGGTTCTAGCCCTACCATAGCTAAAATAGACTTGTTTCCTGATGGGTTTGTTTTGTCTTCGTAGTTCCTCATCGTCGTCACAGTCAAAGGAAGGAAGGACAAGAGTAGAATAGTTGGGTTGAGAGACAAGAGACATGGAGACCTTATCAGCCATTCCCTCAGCGGCTGGTTGTGACAGTTTGAGATGGGTACGAATTCAAAACCCCATGGCCCAGGCCCAGGTCCCGGGTAATATAATCTAACCGAACTGAATGCAACCGGTCCTCCAGTATACTGTCGCTGTGCACAGTCATATTATGCGTACTTATGCTCTAAGGCTCCTTTCGTCTATGTCCGTCGTCACCAGCTCATCTCATTTCTCAGTGCCACATCATACGCAGAATACTACATCTTCTGAAAAGGGGTAAATCCCTTATGCTTAATGTTCCTAACCCATTTGAATCTACCGGGTTTTACGTATGCATGTGTCGACCTTTCAAATCTTAGGGAGTGGCAGAGTAACTGGAAGGTCTTGAATAGCAGTCTGCATGCGCCGATTTCGTAATTTGATGAATGTCCTTTTCCAAATTGGAATTATCGAAATCCTGAAGAAATAAAATTTCCTCTTAGCTCATTGAGCGCTGTTTCTAATTTCTCGTATTGTATCCTTGGAGGTACGGCTTTTTTATCTTCTCATTATGGTCGGGGTTTCAGTCCCTCTGGTCAACATTCTGCCTGTGCTCTACTATGTACGGGACTTTCTTTCACAGGATGTCTTGTTTCTTTGTTTTTACCTGTTAAAAAAAATGTCCATTTTGTTTCGTAAAATATTTTTATGCCTCACAGTACTTTGAAGTAACTATTCAAGTCTTGTGACGAAGTATTTTAATACTTACTTCCAATGGCATTCAATATACGAGGGACCCTGTACTTATACGTAGAGATTATGTTGAAAATAGGGGGTTTCGTGCAAGATTTGTCCCGCCCCTGTTCTGTGGTTGATGACGAAGACAGGGAGCGAGAAACATTCATGAGCTTGAGGGCAACCTGCCAAGTCTGATACAAATGGGAGAAAATGGAAAGAGTTTGGGTTTGTACCGGGTGGTAAGGTTTAGGGTTGAGGAGAGTGACGACGCTGGTGACGGGAGTTATAACCCCACTCGACGACGACGTCCGGAAGCCGCTAGGCCTAATTGGAAGGTTGGGACTCATCAAGTTGGCGAGAACGACCACTCTCCCAAAAAATTTTCCTTACCAGCTTTTCCATGGGATTAACAACTCTGGGGGGCTAACGGCTAAGTTTCCATCAGCCAACTTACAGTAGTGGTTGACTGTCGAAGAATCTACACTCCGACTCTGTAGAAAGTAGAAACACATAAGCTTTTATGGAATGGCAGACAGACAGGCATCCCATAGCCCAGAGCCCATAGCCATGACTTGCTTTCTCCAGACGACTTTCACTCGTTTTAAGGAAAATGGGTTGGGCGAGGGAGGAAGACGATGGAAAATGACAGCGTATCCACTTAGGCACCCGAGCACACTGAAGTTTGCTTGATGGGTCACAAACTTCCTTGGGTCGGTCGCGTCGGTCGGGTCTTACCTTCTTACTTAGCCTTTTTCGTATCTATACATAATGTATACGTATACATATGTATTTATTCAGTGTGTATTTTACGTGTGAATTTCACTGCATTAGCTTTCACGGACCCATACACAAGACACTGCACTCCAATGGAGTAGAATAGAGTAGATGAATTAACCAACGAGGGAGACTCTTGGATTGTCGAGGCAGTTCATACTGGTATTTTCATACATACCTTACGGATAAAGTGATCAGATGTCCGTCTTTGAGTCCTTGAAAATGCGAATCCTTGTTGCAGCTTCCGAATTTTACTAATCAAGTCAATTTTTAACATATTTTGATGGTCTTCTGTGATATTTTGCTTCCGGACACAAAAATTGATGGGACTTAAATTGTTCTATTTAAGGGACACTTAATACTCGTCAGTAATTTCTTTTGTCCCTTGAATAAACGCAGATATTTATCAATCACCTCACGACATTGGTCAAACTAAATTTGAAACATGCCTTCACGTCACATAAGAGCTAAGACTTTATCCAAGACAGGACACCCTAGTGGTGAGCATGCACATTCTCCAACGTCAGTGGTACGGGTTCGATCCTCGGTCTGGGCATATAAAGGTGAACTTTATATTATTAGAACCGAATTTGGCGTATCTAGCCACTCTGATGTGGAAATGGTGTATTTTTGGAAATTCTTGGAAGTAGTGACTGTGGCAAATGTCTGTCGGAATTGATGACACTCACTGATAATTCAATGTTTCATCTTTGGTGTCTATGTTGTGTGAGCTATGAAGTTGATAACTATAATAAATACATATCCAATCCAATCCAGAAAAAAAACCATTTTTAAATGTTGAAATTAGGCATGCCTTGGTCGAAATATTAGCTACGAGTATCACGACACTACCATACAAAGAGATTCCCTTGTCAGGGTGTAAGGTACGATCCGAGTAACGGCGCTATAGATTACCCACTTCGCACTCTGAGCCATAAAGAGATAGGAATGGCATGGAATGAACAACACCACTTTCTCCTGTACTCTTTCTGTATATGCAAGGAAAGGCGTTAGTGGATTTGCCCTGGCCTCGTCAAGGATAATACGACCGGATTGGTAAGAGTGCACCAGAGTTTTAACGACAAAATTACCTACACTCAATCTGGGAAAGAATAGAGCGCCCGGGTCGTCGGGCAGAGTGATAGATTAGATGCTAGTGGCCCTCCGAACCACTTCTTTCCGTTCTGATGGGACCATGTATGCATGTTCTCTTGTAATGGTTTTCTCTGACAACGAATGGGGGGTATCAAAATGGATTGGAAGTGCATTCCCTGCTCTGCTTCAGAGATTGAAGGAAAAATTGGATTTCAAATTATTATTGAAGGGTTTATAGTCAGCCAGTTGTAGCATTGTTGCACAGGCGACCTTTCCAACTTTGTTGTGGCGAGATTTGGTATGGTTCTTTCAAGTGATCTTTCTTTTCTGTTACTACTAGGGATACCGTCCTACGGACAAAGAGAATGCTAACTCATTCTCTACAGGAACAAATTGTGATATTTGAAGAAGAAAAAATTACCATTTATTTAAAACGATAATCACTGACGTTACAACAATGTTAGCCTAAGACTCAGTATACGTTACAAAAATATTTTTACAAAATAGGTGAGGGTTAAATAATTGTTTAGGATTTTAGTGTCAAGATGTAAAATTATACATATAGGTGATTTTGTAGTATCTGGGAGGAACTCTTTAGTGCGATTATTGCGACGTTAACAGCCAATTGTTTTGGCAATTTAAATTTTTCACGGAATTTTTCAAAGAATGTAGTTATGGCTCCTCTTACTCCCACTAAAAGTCCTATCACTTCCAGGTGACGAAGCTGATATCTCTCTAACAGGTAGGGGATGCAAGGATCATAAATTCCTTTCTTCAGCAAATTAATCTCTTGAGCTTGATCTTTCCCAGTACTATTCTTATCGTAGGCTCAATTATAAAACCGTCTCTTGTGATTGGATCAAATGCTATTATATCAATACGGCGATTTGAATCTGACTCACTCACACTGACTACCTAACCAGAAATCTCAATTTGCGAGATTGTACGGGTATCCCGGTTCAACAGCTTTTAAAGGATAATCGTTAAAAATGTACTGTCTGACATTCAAATGGTCAACGCACAGAAATGGGTGATATTTCTTCCCGACAGTTTTGGTAGTAGGAAATTATTTTTCCGATTCCGATTATTTCTTTGATTCTCAAATTCTCCCAATTCCGAATTTATTTAAAAAAAATACCGATTCCGATTCTAATTAAAATTGTGTCGAACGAAGAAATTCAAAGTCGAGGAAGTATATACATGACAGTTTCACTCTTTTGAGCGGCGTCTTCGGTTTCGATTAAAATTTTAGCACATGAGGATGATCGACGTCCAGCCGCTTCCAGGTACGCCAAGTTTATACTTTGACCGGTTCTTGTTTTTACTGTAAAGGAAGTGTTAGAATACATGACTCCCCACTTGTCGTCCCATCTATTATCTTCATATTGGTGAAACAAATCGTTCGGGAATCTACTCAGCTAATTGTACAATCGAGTTACGCTGGAATCCTATTTTGTGAGCTATTTAGCTTTCAGAGGATTCGACCTACAAAAACCGTCGTCTGACACTGAATGCAAAAAAAAAACACCAAATATTTCTGATCTATGGCCCGATTGGATTTGGTGACCGCGGACTTGCGCCGAGTTAGAATCGGAATCCTGCGACAAATAATACGAATTCTGATTCATTTTTTCTGTTCCGATTGCGGCTAATTAAAGATTTGGATTCCGATTGCGGTTATTTGAAGATTCGGATTCTGATTATTTAGAATTTCGATTTCGATTGTGACTCTAATTCCGATTCTCCCAAACACTTTTATTATTTTCCAATTCGATTGATAGCCATTCTTCTCCTGGTATTTTCTTCTAGAAACTAAGAGTTCGATATCTAGAAATTGAATTAATCTGCTTCATGAGTGGATGATACCTCTAGAAATAAGACATCCGTAAGATTTTTTGAATTTGCTCAAAGCGAAAGGGTCGTATATTAAAATGTCGTCGGATCAGTTTGTAATGGCAAAAAATAAGGATCTTGGAGAATTTATGCACTTGAGTATTGGGCTTATCGGCCGGAAATACCAAGCAAAGACTAGGCGTACATAAGGGACTGGGTTGGGGAATTGTTGAAAAGTAGAAATGGCCTGAGGCCACACACATTCTCAGGTGTTTTTCTGGAACGGATGCGTTACTGGTTTGAACCAGATTTTTCATTCATTCGGGAAAGGTTGATACTGGACAAAATTCAGTTTGGCCAGTCACTCCTTACTTAGCTTCAGACCTGGACTCATCCAATGAGTCCAGGATTTGACTCCAATATTGTCCAGCCAAGCTGAACGTTCTCTTTCTTTTCGCTGCTCAAGTTTTCTCCAATAAATAATAAAATAAAACTTAACTAAAAAACCGAGTTCAAACTTACCTGTGTCAGCCTTCCGTCTCAACTTCAGTTCAAGCTAGGATCTTTGGACATTTGGCAATCCGGGTATTTCTCTGCGTGGGAATTCCATCTGTTCTTCCGGACCACCGTTATTTGTGGAAAAATTAGCTGAAAAACTGTAAGGTCTTATCCTAAATAAATCCCTGACCCTTTCACACTAACTAAAAACAAATCAAAGGATTGTGGTGATCACGTGGCGGTCAGTTCTGACAAAGGACGGCCAGCTTTGTTTTTCGCTTTAATCTGGCAATT
>JAQFYE010000604.1:0-32654 GCA_034694305.1 Protaphorura glebata
CGCCGGGTGTGAGCGCCATCTAGCGGAGTGATGCCCTCTAGCGGATTTTCGCCACAACATAACTTATAATAACTACTCCCATTCATAATTATTTTATTAGTTTAGTTTGATTTGGTCGCGGGTTTGGGTTTTACGGTTCATTTGCAATCGGGTTTATCAGTATAATTAACGAAACAAAATTTTTTATACATCGGCTGTTTTATTATTACTCTAGGAGGGTCAAGCAAGACTATAAGAAACTCAAAAGAAATAAGACACAGCTTGCATCACTAGAACCAAAACGTCTAATATTAATATCTAAATTAAGTGATAATAAACAATTCAACTAAGAAATCGATCGGAAAGACTGAATTCAATTTTTGTCGTACATCATTCGCGCTATTTTCACCTCTTCTCAACGGAAGGGCAAAACGTAGAAAGTATTGTCAAAAATTGAGTCTCTTCAGTGTACTTTCCTATCTTATCTTATCTGTGAGAATAAATAACACCAGACAAGTATTTAAATCCTACTACCACAATTTAGAACCAAAAACTCATCAAAGTAAAGCTGGAATAAGGGTGCCCATAAATCTTGTCTGTACATTTGTAAGAGGATCATTATTCTCCTCATGTGATGACTCAATTGAATAAAATATGAAACCCACCTGCAAAAAGGGTTGCTATCTCCGTATCCCTAGATTTTTTACAACTCTTTTTGGGGCTTCATTTCTGTCTTGTATTGTATTCCCTGTCATCGTCATGTTGAAAGGACCATATTTCACGACGGTATATTATGCTGTGATTTCCAAACTCTCAAAAGCAGATACCACATACAGAATTAATTTTATATTTTGCAATTTGTTTCCACACTTCCGTCCGTGTTGAAGATAAAGGAGAGAGATGACAAGAACGGTGACATGCAATTTGAAATTTTCGATTACAACCTCTTTCTCTCTTCTTCCCCTGTGATTATCTTCCAAAGAGGGGATGCCTTTTGACTTTTGCCTTCATAAACTCAACAACTTTAATTTTCTAACTCGCTTTTGGCTATGTGTAGTCGGATTTTGAATGGATGGATGAAATGAAGCACAGCAGGGGGTCAACACCATCAAGCCTTTTAACTCGGTGGTCTTGTCTGTATATGTCTGTCTATCTGCTAAGTTAGTTTGTCACCCTTCGTGTTTTGTTTCAGTGTCAATATCAGCCACGAAAGACCTCACCGGAATTGTGCTACTGTTTACTACAATTAACTTCGGTTTTGGGAACAACCCCTTCGAGACCAAATTAATACAATTCAGTCTACAACTGTAACCAACTGATTAGAAAATGTTAAAATATGCATTTGTGCTGCATTTGAATCAAGGTGCATTGTCAGTTACTGGATCATGGTTCATCATAATTAAAAGTCCACATTAATTAATAATTAAATAAAAACTCAAAACACTACAAACTTAATTGCTAATTAACTACTTAATTCTGTTGAGCAATTAAGTTATATGTCATTATTTACACAGACGCATGACCAAAATGCTGAATTGTTCTCATTTCGAACGGAATATGCCTGGAAGACCATGGTCGGAATATTTCATGAATCTCCTGCAATTCTATCTGCAGATCGACAAACTGACCAGTTTTGCGTTCAGTATGTACACTTGATGCAATGTATATGGATTATTTTTGAGTCGATGTGGTATATTATATGAAACGTGGTTTCGTTCAGACTATTGAACTGTGAACCCCTGGTTTTCTCTTATAATTTATAAGTCCAGTTTACCAGGCTTCTATACTGCATACCGAAATCCATGATATGACCACTATTCCATGCATACAACAGATTACAACCTTCATAAACAATTTGGGTCGCGAGTAAAATCCGGTGAAAGTCATTCACACTGCTTTCTCCTCATTTCGATCCCTATCCTATTATTTTACCAGCAAGAATTCAGTCAAGTGTAAGCACAAGGCAGTTCACTTCAAAGCTAGGTTTGAAATAAACAAAGCCAATCAATCCCTTCATCGGTGGTTTTGGTGGTCAATCCTAGTCCGACGTGACGTGATCCCCCTCTCCTTATAATCCGAAGTTACGATTATACCATTCAGTTTTTTCGGAGCTGACATTATAATCCGTGACCCGGAGTTGATCTCATCACACTCACTCATACTCATACTCATAACATATGGGATTTGTCATTTGTGCGTGCGTGGTCTAGTTGATGTCACCAACACGGACGGAGCTGTAGTTAGTTGAGTTTTACGTACCTGATCCAATAGGAGCGGTCGGTCGTCTGTAAAAAAACAAAGGAAACAAGAATCACGTTTTATGAGAGTCATTTTGTATGTTGGGGAAGAGTACGTGCTGGTCTGCCTCGGATGCGCATCTTCATAAAACGAAGGAGAAGAGGAAATAATAAGGAGCAGGAAGCACGCCTTCCTCAGATTCGCTCCTTATCATAACAACCTCACATTTCACGGTTAAAAAGGCAAAGGCTTCTTAGTCTTTGATTCTTTAAATGATCCCAACATCCCTGTCTGCTCTCTCTGAATCATCACTAATGAACTAGGCTCTCAAAATCATTCAAAATCATATTATGTTCCGGCCCTTTGCAGTTTTACCTTGCGTGCTTTCTAGATTGCAGTGAGAGCTTTTGCTACGGCCACCTGTCTGATACGACCACGTCTTTCATCGCGATTGCTCCGTGCTATGCCTACACCCCGTGCAAATCGCGACCAGAAATATGAGAGCTTTTGGCTCGAACATGGCGGCCGACAGTCGAGTGTGAATTGAAACTACCCATTGACTATAGATATTGATGATACATGCACATTAAATTCACATCTTCATCATCTTCTCATCAGTAGATTGCAAGAAAGAGAGTCAAGAAAAGAAATTGGCCGTAACATATTAGAATAGTTAACTGTAGACACCAGCGCAGCGTGGACAGTGGACACATAAGTTGGTCCAAGAAAAGAGATGAAGAGAATGTAGGATAAAAGTATGGATAGGGCGGATAAGGACAGTCGGGGACACTTTCCCGTGACAATAGAATTACAAGTTGAGCCGTGACATCGGTTAGGCTCATTTCCTAAAAAGGGTGTTGGTTTCGGATAGGACACAACCGACATTCAAGTAATATGAAAATATGATAATATGTGATATCATAATAATAATACGAGGGACATTATTGTAAATTTCAACAACTTGTGATATTAATATAATATCACCTGCAAAAATTGTAAGTTTTCAGAATGGCTTACTCCTACGGTAGATGAGAAGTTGAATGAAACTAAAAACCTAATCTTATTAATTGAAGTTTCTCGTAAAATCAGGGTCAACCCCTATTGCATATTTTGTAAAGGGAAGGGTATGACCTTTCCGATTGGCCTAAGAAAGGTCACGTTAGGAACACAATTAAGTGAGAAGTTTTGATGAGAATTGCGTAGAAAAATTCGCAAGCGAATTTGATTACTAATAAACTATTTAATTGTTGAAATGAGAGGGCACACACATTATGGGAAATGTACGTCGTTGGAATTCGCTGGATTTTTTATATATGTAGCCCTCGGCATCCTGAACAACTTTTGTGGAGATCCTATCCCCAAAAGTCTAACCGTTCGACCGCTAGAAATACACAGTTGAGCATGTGCGATGACGTAGAGTGAAAGCCAAAGTGAAGGTCAGTGTACGCCATCGCACATGCCCACCTGTGTATTTCTAGCGACCAAACCGTTGGACTTTAGTGAGTATGACCTTCACAAAAGTTGTTCAGGATGCCAAGGGATACAACATATTATAGAAAATTTAACGAATTCCAATGGCGTCCATTTTTTAATGTGTATGCCCTCTCGTTTTTTTGAAGGTGAGAAACTCGACTTAATTTAATTTTCAATTTAAGCTTTCGCAAAGGCGTGTTAAATATTTACGAAATCGAACAATTTCTTTTGCATGAGGCTTCTTTTGCATGAGTTTTAAACGCTTTCCGAACGAACATTTCCAGTGAAACAGATGTTCCCGCTAAATTGCTCCTGAATTTATTCAGATCTGATTCATCTGATACGTAAACAAACGTCAATGAGGATTTTGGAAGTGCGTACAAATACCATGAATGTTATATACCGAAAATGATGTAGACTACATTATTCAAATAATAGAGATTGTAATAATGTGCTATTGTTTGGAAGGAAGACACGAACAAGAATTAATTCCTTCCCTCACTCCCATTGGAAATGCTGCCAGAGGATTAAGAAGTTAAAGGAAAGATGAACTCATTTCGATGTCGTAACGCACAAATAACACTAATATCATATCTCCATTTCTCGACACCCTAAAAACCACAAGAGACTCGAGTAAAATAATTTAGCAACATAACAAGAGCCGGAACAATGTATTCATATTCCTTTCTGACACAACCAAAAACACACACCCAGACATCTTCATAATTTATGAATCTAATACAAAGTGGTTGTACGTAATAATCTGAATCTGCACGAGCGTGCGAGTGAGAGGCAAAAGTTTTTTTGTAAATTGAGAAGTGCCATGGACTTGAATCCATTGAGTCAAAATTAACATTTTGTTTACAATCTCTTCAACTCTTCTTGGATCTTCATCCTGAGTTCTTATTGCGTTCACCCAAGGATGATAAATGTGATCACTCTCTCTTAAATAGACACGTACGTGCGGGGTGAACAACAACGACGTCAAGTCACCTAATCAGGGTGCTTAAAATTTGGTTATCATCACGACTGACTACTAATCCGTGAAATTCACACCACCTACTCCTTACTACGAAAGCAAAAGACTAAGCTACAAAATTGGATGATGTTACATCATTACATCTCCATTGCATTGGTTGTTATTGACAAGTTTCCTAATTATCAGACTTCAGTTCAAAATGATGCGGATGATAGAGTAAACATTGTTTACTCACAAGGTAAACCTCAAGTCTTCTAAACCATTTGGTATTAAGTCCTAAACGAGATAATACAATCCAGAAGAATATTTTGTGCTAAAATCCTTTATAAATACATTTTGTGGGCGTTCAAAAATTGTAAAATCTTAAAGAAAACATAGTTGTTTATAATTTTACGTACTTTATGTTTCCAGGACTTTAGAAATTTAGTTTCTAACATAATTGTGTTAGAAAATGACGAGTTGACAAATTGCTTAAAATTGGATGCGCCTAATACTCATACTAAGCACGGTTATTTTAGAAATATATGTATTGCCTGACCTCTGACCTGCTTATTTCTCATTTATTGTTGAATATAACATCAGGTTGGCTGACTATAAATGTCGACTCGCGGAGGTTTAACAAATCTTGGAATTACCTTGTCAGAAATCCGGAATGTATTTGTCCATCTGGAGTCTCATCAGCAATTTCATGCTCCAGCAGACAGTTTAGTTTCGGGTACTTATTATGGCTATTTTATGATTTTCGCAGACATGTTTACCACAACAGAATCTTTACGAAACTTTTACTAGGACTAGGTACGAAGGGTTCAGAAGGTCAAGAAAATAGAGCACAATACGTAGTAGTCATTTTCAAAGTTAGTTCTGAAGGCGTTATGTTACACTCTTTCTGTCTATGTTTTCTCTATATTGTTGGAATAAACTGTCCGAATGTTAACAACAATACCAAGGTAGGAACGCGGGATTATGCCAAATAATAATTTGCAAAAATGTGTCGTCTATAGATCCCAAACTAAACACCTATTATATTGGGCAAGATAAAACATGTCATGTCATGTCATCTCATCATTAGAAATGCTGTTACCAGTATAGTAAATATTTGAAAATATCGCCACCCTTTTCATTAATATAAGCAGACCTTCGGACTGAATACGAAACCATGCAGAGCTCGAAAGAAGTCAAGGATTAATGGATTGATTTGTAATATTCGATGTTTGAACGTCTGATCAAAAAAAATTACCGCTAAACTGTTTTAATCTGCATCTGTTCCTACGAGTACCAATTTCGACAACGCAAATTCTTCAGATTGAAAGACACACCTGAGAGTTGAACTCATACAATTCAACTGATTCATGATTCCAGAGCTGACAGTCAATACTAGCAGTGAACTCTCTCTCTCTCTAGCATCATTTAGGGTTACTGATTTAGAACTGCACTAAAGTCAGTAGAATATTAGATTGTTAGTGCCTGTAATCCTTTGAAATGACATTTAATGGTAAGCACTTAAGGAGGAATATCTTTGCGAACATGTCGGGCCATTATTGTGTTTGTGACAAAAAAGCATTATGTGTATCGTATCGTATCATTCATGTCTGGAATGAGAAAGCTATGTACAAGCGGGGAAAAGTTCTATTTTGTGTTTATGACGATGATGATGATCCAGAGAATCCAGAACGCGAGTCTGATATGAGGGTCGGATCCATAAAGATGTCTTTTGCACGTGTTGCTTCAATGAAGGCATGAATTCATCCTGATACCCGAGTACGGGATTCGGGATTTCTCTCCTTGACTTGACTTCCAGTCTGTTCAATCCGTCCTCGGATGATATATTATCATGTAGAACACATGATTACCTTGTTTGACCTGGGCCTTATGGGGAAAGGTCTGGCAATGCAATGTGATTCCCTTCTCCGAGGTCATTTATCTGTCGAGTGTCTGTGACTGACTTGACTTTCTCCATTAATATCATAACTAATAACATTTTCACTCTCATTCTATCCAGAAATCCTATCCTCCACTCCAGAGTTCAAATATGTATTCGTAACTTGGAACAGCCTGCACTGCTTGAACTTTGAATGCCCGATGAGTCACTCGACCCAACTCCTTTTGGTGCCCAAATTACAAACAAAATGAAAAATCTGTTCCGTTTAACAAGGAGAAGTCGTTAAAACTGTAAAGTCTGACTGTCGTCGACGACGACTACGACGAGGACCTTCGTATTCGTTTAATTAAAACCCTTCCGTCTTCATTCACACTCCAGAACTGAGGACTCACAATGCAATGCTGGAGAGGTACGATTTGTAATTATCACCCGAGTCTAATTAAGGCAAAAGCTCTACTATGTTGCGACACAGATTGTCATAATGTGACGACGACGACGATGAAGAGACGACGGGCTTCCTATTTTCCTTTTTCATTTTCGACGACGACGACGAGTTCCAGGTTTTCATTCCAGGAATATGACTATGACGAGGTCCTCAGATTTTAACATCTCCGGACTCCCGGGTAATCATCCAGTCAGAAGCATGTGTACGTATAGCAGATTCTAAAATTGTGACACAGCGGGAGTCGGAGTATTCAGTGAAATGACTATGACATTTTCTCATATACATATCCTAAATTTCTGAGTGAGTTCTATACAATTTTAGTTCTGTTCTTAGAGGTACAGTTTACAGAGCAAGATGAGGTAGGCGGAACGGAGTCAGGTTAATTGGACAGACTATTTTAATCCTAAGTTCTACTGAAGCTTCAGAGCAGCGTTACAAGGTACTTGCGCTTAGAATTGGAATCGTCTAATTTTTTAATTTTTGACTTTTTTCATTGAATTTATGAGATACTTAATGGAAAAGTGAGTTAAATTTTACAAATGAACTTTGTTTTCCTCATGGTTGGTACGTGTTGAATTGGGCACTTGCTTGAATTCAGAATCTACAACGGAGTTTCTCAACGTGTGAATTAATGTTTAAGCAATGTAGCAATGTACATCGTGTACAGCAGTTCCAGAACGAGGATAATTCTTAATGAATTTTTATAACTGCAGACGATTACGTCGTCTGATATATCAAAATCTGGCAGTCGAATATTCAATTCAAAAACAGGTACTAAAAATCCCTAAAACTTTCACATTCATTTTCAAAATCGTATAAAGAGAATAATCCTACAGAAAATTGTTTTACCTCATTTAGCACAAATGGGGACACCAATTACTTATACACATGTTAGAGAAGTTTTGATATTAATATTTTAAAATTGTGAATTCCCACTTCCCCACCACACTTTTCAATTTGTTCTTATGCATATTTCTTTATTCTCACTTGTAATTCGCTGAACTTCCTCTTGTTCTTGTTCCAATTCTAACTTCTTTTTCTTTTTAGGTCAAAGCGAAAGGAGAAAAAAACTTAATAATTTCTCAAAAGAAAGGGTGAAATGACATGGACGTGACACGACACATGACATGAGAGATAATTAGAAGAAAATGTTATATGTACAATGAAATTGCCATTATGGTTAGAAGTGGCTGGAGAATGCATATATGCCATACATTATGAACTATGAACTTCTCCTTTTGTGTGATCAATTTTGTACGTGGTAGTTGTATTTTGAATGCCTCTGAACTGGAACCACATCATAAAACACACATCAGAGAGGAATACATAGAAAGGAGCCCCGAAAGAGCAAACAGATGAATGAATTCAATTATGAGGTTGGAAGAGTCAGTCTTTCAAAGCTTGAGGCTTTTTACTCTGATGAAAATATCAAAATTTCAAAAGAGTCAAAACTCCTTTCTCTCCTTCTGCCGGAAGATTCAATTCTCCTGGGACAACCTGTCCTTTTGTGATGAAACTATCCAATGTCAGGGGACACCGTACAGCCTCTGCCTATCTGCGCTCTTATTAACTAAAATAACAAATTTTTGGAATGCAAAATGTACTTGGCGTATTCTTGGGTTCCAGTGTGCAGGAACCC
Organism: Protaphorura glebata; assembly: GCA_034694305.1. NCBI lineage: Eukaryota > Metazoa > Arthropoda > Collembola > Poduromorpha > Onychiuridae > Protaphorura > Protaphorura glebata. The sequence goes on from JAQFYE010000604.1 coordinate 8,633, forward strand.
AGGTTAAGTTAAGTTTATTTTGTTTACTTGGAGAGATTCACGATGTCCATGAGGCAAAACATTATTTAGACGTTACAATATAGAATTACAATTACCGGGTTACAATATACGATCCAAGTGACAACATTTTTATTGCGTCAAAGGTATGTAAATCAACTGCACTTGTTATTAAATTATTTTTGTCTAATTTCAACCAGTGGCGTAACCAGCTATAGGCCGACTAGGCACAGGCCTATAGCGAATTTTTGGCCTAAGGCCTGTTTCAACCGTTTGACCAACAAAATGGCACAAAAACTTAAGAATTCGATTACGAAATTCGGGAATTTAAGCCACAATACAATGCTCATGTTTTCTTCGCGCTTTGCGCGAATGGTTATTCAAGGATGGTATAAAAGAAATCGGCGCGCTTCGCGCGCATGAGGACTTCGTAAATTATATGTGCCTATAGCAAAAAAAATTCTGGTTACGCCACTGATTTCAACAAAGTTTCAATTTTAGCATATAATAATTAATAACACGCTCGCCAGAAGACATTTCCCCTGTTCACGCTGTTAAACGTAGGCGCATTTCCTTATTATGCCGTAGGAAAGTTACCTCTAGTAGTAGGGAAGAACTCTTGAAGTCTGTTGCACAACAAAATAATATAAACTTGCTGCTGGATCCATTGCAAATTACCCGTTATAACAACAGATCTTTATAAAATAGTTTTCTATTCAACTCCCTTATTTCAAATTCTTTTAAACTTAACTCATGAAATTTAAACGACAGATATCACCTCGTTCTCACATCTTGATCTTCTATCCGAACCTAGCCTATTTGAAAGGCAACAATGATTTCATGACACAAAAAAAGACGTCCATTGGGAAAAATATTTCTTTTTGGAGAGAAAGAGAGGATGAGGGTATTAGAATGGACCAGTGCCATGGCCAGAACATCTTCGTAAATAGCATTTTCCTTTTGTATCGTGCGTGCCTCTGACGCAATGCAATGAAATGGAATCGAACGTCCCAAAAAATAGTAAAGCTTCCTTTCAATAAATACGACGACGACGACGACGATACAACAAAACGAGCCGTTCTTTCGATTCCTTTGCTTTTGCCTGCCTCCAATTCCTCGGTCATCTCATCACTGACACCCTTCTCAATTCCAAAAAAAAGAGAATAGAATGACGGGTTTTCTCAGAAAAAATCAGGAATAAGTACAAACGTTCATTTCATGACATGATGGAATCCCATCGAACCGAATGGGTCACCCTTACGAATATACGACTCCGATTTCTTATCTCTCTTTTCAAGTGTTCCTCGCGAAGTGTGAACATTGATTGATTCCCATTCTTTCATGCAAACCAGGGGTGAAAATGAAAATATCCGACCCGTGTCCGGGTAATCCCGGAGGAACACAATTTTTTCATTTTCTCTAGGGAATTATAGATATCCCGGCGGTGGTAAACGGAGTCTCTGACCCGTTCAGACTAAATATTTTAATTCACTTTTCAACATGTTTTTTAAATCAAAAGTTCTTGATTTAATCGAATTAAGAATGAGATGAATTTGAATGTAGTTATGAACGAATGTTCTAAATCAAGAGAAACAAATACTGGCCTAAATTAAGTAAAACTCGGTTTGGAAATTGGATAACCTGGTCAGAGAAAAGACTTCCGAACTTTCTTTAAACAAATATTTTTGTTCTAAAATGCATTAAATTGAGCATACCTTAAACTATTTTATTTTTCAACATGGATCATCCTATAAAAAATCATATCTTCATTATTTCCGTACGGGTTAAGTTAGAAAATCTGAGTAGGTGTTTTCTAGGAAATGGGATTTGACTGAAGAAAGAGTACATTTCCTGGATAATCACTGCTACTGCAGTCCGAACAGCCGCGGAGTTCAAGGGGGGTATTTTCCCCAAATCAAACCATGACAGACTAGGTTAGCGGGGGGTGATGACCATTTGGAGTGACTACAAGTATTGGAAGCATTGTCTGTTCTTATCTGGCATTCTGAATGATATTTTCAGTACGTACTCCACTTTTGAGACAAACTTTTCTAAAAAAAAAGTCAGCCCAGATCACTCTATACTTAATAGTGGTTTAAACATAATATGGTCTAAATTTTAGTGCTAGGCATATTTTAATTCGGTTTGTTTAAAATATTTTGAGTTTCATAATAGGAAATATTCATAACCTAGTTTTTGGAAAGATGTACTGTGCTAAGCGTATCGCCATTTTCTAAACTATCGGATTCATTCGACCAATGAACTTCACATTTTGTCAAACTCCGAAATTCAACTCCAGCTTCTGAATGCATTTCGTAGAGGCATGTGAATTTGGGACTCTTCCGCACCAATAAGTAACTTACAAATCCTATCCTAAACAGATGATTTATCTTTAGTTGAAATTTCTACGTGGGCTCAATACTTTTTAAATTTTAATTCAGACATAATTTAATAATTTATAAGTAATAATAGAGATCTAATTGATTTAAATGTAATCGAATATAATTATGTATCAAGATCACATCTCATGTCATGACAGTACAATAAAAAATAGATTCATATGTGTAATGTACTCTAAAAAATTCCATTACATCCAAAATGAAGGCAATTCATTCTTCGCACCGCATATGTACGTAAGTATTATAGTATTTCATTTACAAAATCAGTAATATGGACCGTGAAGCCTCATTTTCAATGTTTGAGATAGGAGAAGGAATAATATCGTCTATTTTCCATGGAATTTGTAAGCATTGGAGAGCCAGGACAAAATATTCATTATGATGGGAAAGGCTGAGGTCGGAGCAGACAATGGGGAGCCGGGTGACCCGTACCTGTACCATGTACCGTAACTCGTATTGTCTATTGTCTTCTGATATGTCCAAGCCAAGCTGGCACAGAAATGACATATTGGTCTTTGATGTGAGGTAAACCCACTGCTGTACAGCATTGACATTTGATTGTACATAAATTGAAGTAAAAGAAGCCGAAAGTTGTAAAAATTCCATTGTCTTTGTCACGAAGAACGTCATCTGTGCTCTGAGCCAAATATGTTTGTTCTAGTTAACCCCTTCCCGTTTTTGTCATCAACTTGTCCACATCTATCATGTCAAAATACAGGGTGGTCCATAAAACATTACACTACAACACATCAATAGATCTACTACAAATGTATGTAGATCGAGCACTTTCATCTTGTGAGCCTAGCTGTGGGTGTAGCGGCAGTAAGGTCTATGATGTTCTATGAACCACCCTTTACATATTACATATTCTAAAAAATGGTAGACTTGTCTTCGTATGAATTTAATGGATTTGTATTTGTATGGATATGGAGGACAAATAATAATGTAATGTCAGCCATAATTCGATTCTTGGCAAGCTTCTTGAATGCCTCAAAGAAGCCGACACGACACTTGTCATAAATGTTTAACTATTATTTTTCTTCTTCTCGGTATTGTTTTAAAACTAACCGGAGGATAATAATTCGCATTGCGGTCGCGCGGCACTCTACGTGTCAAATATTAATGAACTGAATCTGATTTTTATTAGATGATTTCTATTTCTTTATTTTTCTACATCGTCACAAGGGCATATTTGCGTACCTCTTGCGAACAACAGTGAAACTTTCTCCTTGACATCGAGTCGGAATTAACTTCTCTATACGCTCAAAATTGAATCGGAATCACGTCGAATCTGAATTTAAATAGTTTGAAATTCATATATAAAAATGAAAGTGAGTCTTAAGGCCAGAAAGCAAAATTTTGAATGTAGAATCTCTATCAAAAAATGATAAATAACTTCAAACATATTTCATATCTAATCATTCTTTTCGATGACTCGACTGGACAACTCATTCGAGACAAATAATAATATCGTACATCCGTTTCGATTCTAGAAAAAATGCCGTAATTTACTTTGGTTTTACTTGGTCTGGTTATATCAAATTTTGCAAGTTAAAATGTTTGATGTAACTTGTCTAAAAAGAAATGACCAAAATGACCATATTGTGGACTCTGTTCCTAGCATACGCAATTTCTCGTACAAGTAAGTTATCTAGCACATGCCACGGCTAACGTTTCGTGACACCTTGTAATGCCTTCAGCATCTTACAAACAACAAATGAGTAGAAAATAAGGAAATGTGACTCTTGACTTGACTTAGCATGGTGTCAATAGGGCGTCCCTCATAAACTGTCTCCAGTCGTCTCAAACTTTTTACAAAAAAATAGGTTTAGTGCATTTGGCACAACAGTAAGAACAGACACATGTGTACCCAAACAAGCACATATCCATTTTCTGAATACGAAGCAGTGTAACACAGTAATTGCCTCAGTCAAAAGTATGACGGAAGATGGGTCAAGTCCGACAATGTAAGTTAAGTATCCAGAAAATGTAAGACCTTCATTGCTCAAAACGTGTCCGTAAGAAGACCTTACCGCTAGTTTAACACGTTTGGGCCAAAGCTGTGTATTTTAAAATAAAACACTTACTTGTGGGACTCCCCCGCGTCAGAAATATTCCGTAGAAAATATAAACCTGTGTAACTTAAGACGACAGACAAATTGTGCGATGACCGGATAGAGACTTGCTGTTCGCATCTCGCCATGGTTTCATTTTAATTCATATCTCATATTAATTAGCATTCAGATTTCCTTTCCAGGACTCGAGTAGTACAAATTCAAACTGGCTTTAACTACTGTGAGCTTTGAGCTCAAAATTGGTAATGTTCTTTCACACGATCCTAACGACTTCGACCACGACAAAGTTTTTCTGAAAACTGCATGTGTTCATGTGCGTGTGTCCGAGTCACATATGATTTTCTAATAGGTTTGTCCATCATCACGTGTCTTGACATGAAGGGTCTTGTCTTGTCCTGTCCCAGTTCGGGATGCTGGTCGGTCACACTCATAACCGTAATGGACCAAAGAAGCTGAAAAGGATGCGTGCGATGTGATCTTCCGCTTCTCCTTTTGCATTTTTCTAAGAATGAAACTGGAGGTCGTGAAAAACAAAGAGATCATTTGAAGAAGAAACTACTCTTCTATGTTTTTCCTCATGAAGAGTCAACAGGGGGTCGCAGGAAGTCGAATTCGAAGGGACCACGCCTTAAGGGCAACCAAGGGCCAAGGGCCCATCTCCAGAAAGACACACGTGCACGAATCTTTTACAAGGGAGTATGTTCGGGTGTCAAATTCAGATCAGACCTTAACTCCTAACCTTCATTTTAAGTGTTCTAATCTTTTGTACATGTAAAGGTTTCGTCGGTAAGTCGGTACATATGACACCCGAATTGCCTAAGACTTCTGAATGCAATCCCTTGTTGGTCAGACGCGCCTACACATCTGTGTCTCTTCCACCGTGTATTATAATAATTTGAGACAATTTGAGGACGACGACGACGAAGAGCCTCTCACCGTGATAAATTACAATGTCAGTTGACCAAAGAGAGAGAAAATGAGTGTTGGACAAAGTGGACACTATTGATTTAATATAACGGTGGTAGCGGTGAGGAAGAACCAACTCATCATCACCCTTTCCCACTACAATGAGGGTGTATGAAGATCGATTTCAATTTGCAACTTTCTGTATTTTATTCCCTCATCAAACTCTTCTCTCAAAACTCTGAAATTACTTGTTAACATGAACCTGGAAGAGTCAGAACAGAAGTTGACACGGGGCCTTACCGGCTACGACTGAACTGACAATCTCTCGTAGGTGTAGATCACAAGGGAAACTGTTCGGAAGGTATACCAGAAGGCTAGTTTTGCAAGAGTTTCTGGCAGTCCTAGAAAATTAAACTCCTATTTTATTATTGGAGTCTGTTCAAATAATAACGTTATTCAATTCATTACGCACTCCGGATCGTGTGAATTTGAGCTTTCATGGACTCTAGATTCTTGCCTGAGACCACTTCCAGCAACCTATCTTTGTTGTTGGTTATACCTATTTTGTAAATTAAAAATCATAGTGGCATAACATCTCACGAACACAGAAACGTATTTCGCTGACAATTTCACGTTAAAATATTGTCTTATGGAAAATCAAATGGGGCTGAAAGATTAATGAGAAATCGAAGTATATAGAAGCTAATCTGTAAGGGCGAGTGCCGTTCTACGGTATGGACTTTTACTAAAAAAATATAGTCTGGTGGGAATGCGTAAAGAGTGGCTGCATTTATATTTGTCCAAGACGATCAAGATCAGTGAACAACACATGTGTGGTCCTATGGTACAGGTGGTCTCGAATTACATAAAAAGTAATATGATGTTCACAATAGAGTGGCACACCTGGTCGCATAGATCAAGAACAGGTATCACGGTTCAAATGTATTTGTCAGGATTCATTCCAATTTCTACTCGAAATAGAAGATATTAATTGTCTATACTTGACATTTGTCATTAATTTACGTCCGAATTATTTCCCTTGTCACTTGTCCTACAATGTAAGTGCGTAATTGACTTGCTATGCTGACTTGTGGTCACTTTCACTCCTCTACAGAGTCCATCCGTGTCTGTCATATTTCCGTGTCACTCACACACCGGTGTCTCCCACATATCCACATATGAATAATCCCATCATGAGCATGATACTAAGTAAAATAAGTCCATTATTCCTCAACACCATTATTAGGAGTCAAAGTGCGGAACTTGACGACACGACGGGAGTCGTCCGAAGAATTATGAACAAACTCACTTGGGTGAGTGTCAACTGTCATGAAGAGTCTCTTGAGGAAATTACCGCCGCCTTTGTCATTATTAATTCTAAGAGAGTAGAAAATTCACATGAGCAATTCATACGTGTTTCCTTATTTATAGATTTATAATTACTTACGGGTGTCACCCATAATAATAATGGTACACCTGGCTTCTCGTGATTTTGATTAAGAAGGACTTTTCGGAGAAGTCACTTTTCATCTGGTCGACCAAAGTTAATATTTGAACCGTCATTATGAAATTACAGTTCAGAAATATTCACTCCATCACGATGGCAGTCAACTTATTCGTACTAAAAATCGTATGGATAAAAAATTATAATTTGATACATCTTTTCATGCCCTCCAGACTGAAGAAATTCAAATCCAAATTACAGTGAATCTCCGTAATGTAAATTAGGCTCAATTCAATCCGAACTTAATAATCAGATGTAACAGGGTCAGAGAAGACCTCACCTGATAATTTCATATATCATTCAATTTGGTATTAACTGTCTCGAGTCTTAGTCTTATTAAGACACGCCTGAAACTTTTATCAATTATCTGCTTTAATCTGGGTGTAACTTTGATTTATACGATTCAAAGGAACGTAAGCAGATTCCAGTTTTAAGCTCGCGATCGCAGCAAGCACCTTCGAACAGCAACTTTGATACATAAAACATTTTGGCATTATTGAATTTATTTTATTTTCATTGACTGACTTCTCGTTCGATGGTAGAATTTTTTAAAGGTTAAGGGATTAAGTGAAAGTCATGGTAGAAGAAGGCCTTTCGGTTAGCAAAACTGTCCGTGAATTGGATTACTTTTACAAGAAATCTGATGTCCTTAGTACAAATTTGAAATAACGTTGACTCAATATTGTCGAGAAGATGAGCCGAATGGACTAATATCATTTTTAGTGATAATAGAAACAGGCAATTCATTAGGTATAATATTTCTCTCAAATTCAGTTCAAATGTAATGAAGAACCAGAGCTTCCTTCTTAAAATTATCAAATATTTCCACCACACTAGAATTACATGTATTTCGCCAGATATGTATTTAAAACGTTTAGGCCTACCCTCCCATGGCGGTCAGCATTCACGAAAGTCCCTTCAAGTCAAAATCAAGTTGACAATAGTAAATTTTTCATGAAAATCTTATTAAGGTTGGATTATTATTCGGACCTATATTTTTCACTACGCGTTCAATTTTACGAAAAAATTTCATACGCGTTCACCTTAAAGGTGAAATCTTTAAAACGATTAATAAATTTGTGTATGCCATTGTAATTGCATTTCAATCAGGCATGACGACTTTATCTTCACTTCAAAACACATTCATATAGAAATTCAAGAATCCAATTACAATCCTAACTTTTTAGAATGTGTTTACAGTTGTTGAATTTATACATCTAAATATAATGTTATCTCATGCCGATGCCATGATCTTACTCACTACTAACTACTGCTACTGCTACCACCTTGCCCAGAATGATTTCCCAGAACCGTCAACGTTTATTTGATTAAACAATAAAATTTAAAAAAAAGTGAATTCCAGTTTCAGGTTGTCTTTCTAAATAAAAATGTGTATGCAAAATTCTCTCCGAGGCAGACCGCGCGGGGCTAACCCGTATTTGACTGTATAAAACGTATACCTACAGAGTTTGAAATAAATAGAAACAGTGCAAAAAATTTAACAATAGTATGCAATTGCAAAAAAAATTATCTCACCTTGATGATTGACTTTTCTGGCGACCGGTTTGCAACGCATTCTTTCCCCTTTGCTTTGTACCAATGCCAACTATTGTTTTAAGTTTATCACCACCACCACCACCACAAACCAAAACAATTCTTCGGATTCGGCCAAACCTGGCACGACTATGACACAATGTCACAAGTGTCAGACTCAAAATTGTCACAATTAGCACTTGAGTTCTTTTAGGAATTAAATCAACAATATTTTGGAAGTAAGTCCTCGTCGTGCTCATCCACTTTTTCGTTTCTGTATCTGTACAGAATTTGCAGTTTTTGCATTTTGTATTTTTATTTGTAACATTTCTTGTATTTTTCGAGTATATATTTTCCAATTTTTTCGTACTTGCAAATTTTGCAAAAATAACAATGCCTTGATTTTTGGAATGTACGTTCAGACAATTTGAACAATTATGACACTTCTGATAATTGGATATGACAAATATGTGACAACGAGGACAGTTCTGGGAGGCGATGTGTGTGTTCGGAGGATAGTGAGAGGAATGAAAGGGTTCGTCTTCGTGGACGTCCTCCTCTTCTTGGTCGTGGTCTGAAGGTGTTGTTTCTGAGAAGTCTTCGTGAACTGCTAGACTACTGGTGATGTCCTCCACCTTGTCATCTTGATCACGGTGGTGGTCGTCGTCTTCAGAGCGGTCTTCTTGGGTGTTGAGGATGGGGCGGATGGACATTGGGATTGGGGATGGCACGGAGGATGGACCCGCCTTTCTCTCCTCCTCAACGCCAATCCATCCAAAATCCTAGGACCAATTGTCCTCCACGACGACTCCCAAAAACTCCGAAAACTCCGAGTCCCATCCACATGTCATATCTCACGAGCCACAAAGACACACACACACCCGATACCCAAATCCGGGTAAGTTTCTCCTATCTTTTCTTCTATCCTAGGACTTTCACCCGAGAATCGACTCAACCTTCGTACCTACGATTTTCGACACAAAATTCCTACAACTTTCTCCTGGCTAGTGCTCCGGAGAATCAGCACAACTTTCTCCGACCATCTCACCTCGTCGTCTCTCTCACTTTTTCATCTAAATATCAATTTTCTGTGGAAATGTGGCTCGGTCGGAACTCGACGACTTGACTGAAGTCCTGGAATGTAGGAAATCCTGGCTGATGGATGGAAATGAAATGCGATATACAGTAATCCACAGGGTGGACAAATGAAAGCGTTCATACTTTAAGCATTTGTAACCCAAAATGAATACCGATACACTTATTGAGGAACTGGTCCATACATATAACTAGAGTGATTGAAGATGTTGAGAACAATTGCAGAGTTGTGAGACTAGACCCCATTTTTTAAACAAAATTTATGTAAAATTGGTCTCCCTATGTTTTTCTTAATAAGAAAGTTGTCAGATTCGTTCAGTCTTGCTACCAGATAAATGCGTATTAAGAAATCCCTGAAAAAGTACCGAAGAGCTCTTATAACACCTGTTCTGAGTGGCTCTTACATTTTTTTAATGATGGGGTTTTAGAGCAAAATGATGATATGAGATATATTCAACCAATATGTGTTGACACACAACTAACGCAATGTTTAACACACGACGGACTCTGAGAGTGCAATGATCGTTTTCTGTACACATTTTCAGACTTAGACCATTTTCGTCTGATTCTCATCTATCAAATCCGGCTAAAGAATTTTTGCTTTCTGCAAATTTAAATATTTGTCAAGTTTACATGTGTTCCGTTTTTGAGTTAACATTACTCAACTACAACATTTCAAAGTGTGAGCATTTCTATTGAGCCACCTTGTATAATGAAGCCGAAGGGTATTGGTTGACTGAGTTAGGAAGCCTAAGAGTTATGTAATGTGATGAAATGTTGCCTACTACTACTTTGTGGAGAATTGAAAATCAATATTAATGCTACAACGAATGAGTTTGGGCTCTTTTACTCAACTTTCTTTCTTCAGAGGAGGTAAAAGTTTTGCTGGTGCTGTAGGAACAAAGTAAAGGATGGTGGAATCAAGACAAATTCGGTTGGTATCCTCTCATGATCTCGACCTGGTAAATATATCCGCTTCTTTCTTGTTGAGAAGAATATTGTATTGAATACAATGTCTAAACTTATATTATTCGAATTCATTTTCCACGTTTTCCAAACGAATTTTTGGTACTGGGAAGTAGCAACTTTCAAAAAGAGTATAAAGAGTATATGAGCAAGAACATAATTCGTTGTCTGTGTAGATATTTTCTTGGGGGCTATTAGAACCAATGTCATCGTTGTAATTAGATATCAGAACCGTTCGACATCTCGAAGTAGAAACAGCGCATAACGTTTTTCTTTCCAACCGTCACAGGTAACATTACAAAGTAATGTACAACTGTTTAATATTTGAATCAGGCAATCAGATTTGGACTTATAAATTATGCATACATTACAAGCTTCAAATCCGACATGATTTCCTTTTATTTTGACCGTGGAAGGCAACTTGATATTAAAATAAGTGTTAATTATTTTTGGACTCTCACTTATTGGAAAGATCTCAACTGTTCCATTTCGTCTATTATCTCTCTTTTTGCGTCTCGCCTTACTACACACAATTTATTAGCTTAATCGTGAGAATACTTTCTTCGCTGCTTACTTGAATGGACTGAACTACCCAATAGAAAATGGTTTAAATTATCTTGTTGCGATCACAAACATTGTACACACTCTGACGCAGAAGTAGGTCCCGGACCTAATTGTCCCTCCCAAAGTGACATAAAGCTTACGTAACGGCATTTCAAATTTAATTCAATAGAACCCGGTCAAAGCGCTTGAGTACTACTTGATTGAATTAATCTGTATATGTATATGTAATACTTTGAGGTCAGGCGGTACATTAAATACAACATATTGTGAATAATTCAAATGGGACTGATTATGTATATGAAACTTGAGAACAGAAGCCGTAATTTACTATCACTATGATTTCGAGGTTGACAAGGAACTCGTTTCATATTTTACATCATCGTCATGCTAAAATTCTCCTTAATAATTTAAACTTTCCTAGTCGCGAATAGGAAAGGTCGGTCAGGAATAGTCAGGATGTACAATTATGTTCTCATTACTAGCCACCCATTTCACTTTTGTGGCAGGTTGTCTTGAACAAACGTATCAAAAATGTTTAGTTGTGAATCAAAATTGTACTGCCGACAGATTTGTGATATTTGTGCTGAGGACACTTATGCTTTCATTTTTGAAAAGAATGTAGCAATTTACACGAAAAACTGTCTCCTTGTGGGAATAATTGAAGAAGACGTAGTATGTAAATAGTACAACTCACCCTGGCAAGGCATTTTGGGCTTTCTACGTTCTTGTCCTTCCTTGAATGTCTTTAATAATATTCCTGCGAAGTAAAGTGTAAGGAAGAAGTAACGGGTTGGCGGGGGATGTCATGTCGAGGTCATGCTTTTGGTTTCCTCTTTCACCTCATTGAACAATAGGGAGGGAAGTTTTCGGGGGTTCTTAACATTTGGGCCGGTTCGCCAACTGTTACCAGGGAAGGAAGGAAGAGAATGTCTGTATTTTCCTGAAATACATCTATCATGCCATCCATCCTTCCTGCCTCTCTTTCACTTACTTTCCAATAAAGACAAGATTACTTTCCCCGGGTATTCTCTACTTTACCCGGGCAGACGTCACAGGCGCTCAGGATCCCAGCAAAGAACTCTTACAAAACTCCAAAACTATCTTGGAACTCACGAGGGGGGAATACAAAGTGCTACACGTAAGGATTACACCGAATAGTAACCTTTTCATCCGGGAGGAAGATTAACCAAAATCCGTGTGACAGCACATTCCTACTTTCTTACCCATGAAAATTATAATGGTGGATACGGGTATATTTATTAAACCAACAAGAAACTCAAACAACTAAGCGTTTTGTCAATTTCATAATCGCATATAACTAAACCCCTCCTATAATTGTCGGGGGTATTACTTATGTAACAGAACGCTATACGTTTGTAAATAATCTTCTTGATTTTCTATATAGTGGCACAGTTTATAACACACTCACTTAACTTAACCTTGCCATCTGAAACAAACACGGTTGCCCTTTTATTTCAATTTTCTACAATCAGCATTTGTCAAAATCACGGATTAGAAATACGTGGTAGCCATTTTTCAAAATTGATTTCGAAATGTTTGTTTGATGCTAAATTCTTATGCGATCTAAATAACAAAAGTTTTCGCTTGCGCCTTTAATCCAGCATTTGAGGTAGTCTTACCGGCTCCTCACACTGGACCAAGATCTTGTCATTTTGTTTTCTAAGCATCCTCCATCTCTTTTCCGTAATAAAGGAAGAGATGTATATTTCAAAATCTGAAGTCTTTTATAGTTTCTACAATTTCTAAAATCTTAAATCCTGAAATAAAATGTTAATCCGTGACAAGTAGCTCTTTTTACACGAAATATTTATACTTGGGAAATAGTGAAAATTTGCTTTCTTCTCTGTCATATTTGAATTCTACTGGAATAAAGAAGTGTGTACTGTGTTTCAAATTTCCTGAAAAGCAGCAATCTCAAATCAATGTAATCCGACAAGTTGAGGGCTTGGTAGGTGTACCCTTTGACAATACGCCACAACATCTATTTATCGAAGAGGTGCATTTAGGAACATCCCTCGTGATGACTGTACTTTTGAGAAAGACTCGTCCCAGGAGAAAATCAATAGCTTGCAGGCTTCCTCCGACGATCCACCACTACTATGAACGACCGACTACTGACTGGGACTTTTTTTCTTTTTCTCCAGCACTTTCAGGAGAGTCAGGGAATGTGAGTGAATTCGGAGAAAGACGAACAAAAAGAAAGAAAGAAAGGAAAGTGAGTGGAATGAAAAAAATAGGAGATTCTGGGATTTATTACAATCGTTTCCCAATCTCAAGTGTATTCTCGTACATTCCTGTACATATGTCTCCCATCCGTACAAACTTTTCTTTTCGGCGGAGGAGCGCTGGAAGACAAACATTGCCCGATTTTCTATACAGGGTGGTGCACAAAAATTCACCCTGACTCCCTACACATCTTGTAGCTTTTGAAAAAAAAAACAGATTTTGTATACGCTGCAGAGCTTAATTTGGAACTTATCACTCCAAGAAGCCTATGCTCATACACACTAGGGGCGCAAGTTTTTAATGTAAAATTGATCTATCTCAAAAGAGGTGTCTTTAATAAGAGATCTGATTTGGAATATATATATGTACATGAATTTAATGCGGAACACGGTGCACGTTGGGTTGACGATACTAGTACTTCATTAGACCCAGGATGGAAGTGTTTACAAATCCGTAATCTAATGTTAAATCTATTAACCACCTCGTATGCCGAAATGCCGCTGAAAAATGAAGCTCAGGATCATAGAAGTTCAAACCGGAACCTGGTTAGGAAGTGTTACACATTAGGTATTATAGGAAGATTGTGTAAATAAAAGTAAATTAAACCACATGTTGATTAATTAATGTCGCTAATTAAAATACAAAAACTTGCTTGTAATGCAAATCCCCGTATCAGTTTGTGGTTCAGCATTCCAAAAGTGCCAGCTTCCATTATAATAAGATTAGTTCGAGATTTCGCGTACTTAGTTATTTGAAAGTTTATTGGAAAACCGACCTACGATCAGTTTATAATCCTTCGTAAGGAGACACCAAAATTGCATATAAACAGCATGGAAGCTTTAATTTCAAAATTTTATTTTCCGAAATAGTTCGAGTTTTGGGGTTATTACATGTAGAAAATAATTGGAATTGGAAATTAATTATAATAAAACTGACTCACAGAATTAATTTATAATCCAACTCAACGAATGTGAAAGTTGATAACACATTATCATAATACAATAGTTTTTATGACAAAATGCGATCTCAAGACTAATTTCAGTCATAAATAGAATTATTTTCTTCTTCTCTTTTTCCTTAGGCTCAAGTTCTAAAAAAGGTAAAAGAAAGAAAATAATCCGGGGAGTAATTTATCATTTTGATTTCAGTGTCATGTAATGTAGATGCCTGTTCTGAGCTCTGATTTGTGTATTCCACAATTCTTTGCCGACCTCAAAAGTCAAACCCACTAAAAATATCGGGTGTCTCATTTGTGACTGGAAGAACAATGTCCATCCATGCATGGATCTGCATCAGATTTTCTAAATTTAGATTCAAATCCTCCAAGACAAACACATTTATTATTCCTACACCTTACATGTACAAAAAATGCGGTTTCGGCATTTAGGGTTGACTACAGAGGAAATAGACGGAAGACGAGTGTTAAAAATTAGGGCGGCACGACACGGCAGATGAAGTTGAGGAAGGTGGGTGAACATATTTGAACATGAGTCATATTATTGGTTATGGCTTTGGTTCAATGAATTTTTAAACGTTAGGTCATCTGTGAAGAAAGGTTTGGGTTTTCCTTTTCTCACGGGATCAGAATCAATACTTTAAATGATTGGATATGTACAATAACACACCCGGCCAAAGATACAATCACTTGCACTACATGTACATTAAAAAGTCATACATATTGATATAGAAAAATCTAGAGGAACTCCGTTTTTATATTTAGATCACCCATTGCTCTCATCTACATATTCTGTTGATTTTGCATATTGACGACCCGTACAATCAAATCAAACTCAGTCGTCTCAATTCCCAGGAATATTTTATTCCTGTGTATCTATTTAGTATGCAAGGGCCTATTCTTATAATACAAGTCGTAATCGCAGGCACTCCATTTTTTATGTATTATTGCATTACATTACATTTATTGATTTTGATTTCTAAAGCGGATGAATACATGGGTGATTATCGAAGAATCTAATATTGGTGGCTAAGATATGGCTTGTCTTATATGCATTTTTATTCCAACTTGCATCGCATGATACACAGTACCCATAAATTTTGCAGTCGAAATAAGATATTCCAGCGTTATATTTCACAATTTGAATTTATGAAGTTTTTGATTAATATGTCAATTGAACTCATCAGTGGTGAAATTAATATATTCAATTGAAATGAATGTTACATTGTTCAATAAGAATAGAGTTTTAGCCACTTTCTTAATTTCAAAATCCTTCGTTATCCAATCCAACTCAGACAGAGTGTTTAATATCCAAGGTGGTATTCGGGAGAGAGTTTTCGAGTGAAATGCATTGACTGGATTAATGACAATTGTGATCTCATGATTAAATGTAACGGCAATAGTTCCATCCAGCGTTTTTTATTTTGAGGCAAGTAATATTTTGTACTACACGTGTGTCAATTGATGTCGTTTACCTGCTCACCGAGTCATATAAATTCGACATTCTTTCAAAATTCAAAAAGGAAAAAGAATGGTAAAACTGACATTTACAAACGCTCAAGAGTTCCGTCAGGTAACAGAATGGGTGTATTTAAAAATTACATACATGCATTAATTTATTGAAATTCACAGTAAAGCTTGGTCGAACATCACCACGTACTTTGTTAAAGCACACATTCTAAGCCATTCTTTTTGATTTTGATAAGATTGAATGAACTATCAAGATTATTAACTCAATTCATTCCGACTTGGTCATCTTACTCCATTAATAAATAGTATTGAATTATTCTATTAATTTAATTCACCAGAAATTTTTCCCTCAAGTTTTTAAACTCATAGCTTGGATGTTCAGAACGATAGGTTAGACTCCTTGAAGATTCAAGTGTCGTATGTCTACAATTTGAAGATGAAAATAACGTGACGGAAAGACATGCCTGGCTCTGATTCTACGTCCGGATGGATCCATTCCAAAAAACATCCCAGGTCCAATTTCAGTGTTCTTTTTTATTTTTTGTCCGCGTCCGTGTCCGTGGTCCATATGAGATTGAGTTGAGAGGAGTGAACTCACTCGTGAAATGTGAGATGAGAGTTTTTCTCCTTCATTTCTGGGGGAAAAGTTTTCTATATGTTTGTGTATCGCTTCCAGTTCTTCAGGAATTGTACTATCGTATAATGCCACTGGAAACAGGTCAAATCAGGCTAGAGGTCAAATCAAAACTTGGTTTACGTTTGTACTAATTCCTTTAAGTATCCCCTGAAAGTGAGTTAGCGTTCCATGTGGCCTAAAGACGGTACTTTAGAAAGTTAGGAGAAATATCTTTGGAGAGAGGCCTTGATGCAACAACCCTGCCATGTCCACCACATTACCATAACGAAGCGGTAAAGACCGCATGTACCTCTGTGTTACTTATAATGAACTGACGATAAGATTTTATTACATTACATTTCCTAAATCTCCTGGAGAAAGTCTACATTTGGAAGTTATCCTCCGCACTAGTAACTTGCACTTGGGGTTTTTGACCAAATCGTATATTTGACCTCTTGTTCGACTTGGTTTTTCCTGTGACACATACACATAGGTACAGACATGGATAACCATCAAATCCACACACTCCACTCGAAAATATAAGTGGTTGACTTGACTTCTCTGGGAAAAAACATATACGGTGGTTATCATCATGACAGGGCCTTACACATAAACCTTGAACTAACAAGGGACAATGATAGCATGTGAAATGTAGATTCGAGCTTGAGTCTTTTGTGCTATAAAGTCTTATTACAAAACCATTACCTGAAATACATATTTACATATATTCTTAGGAGTATTTTTATTTATGCCATGTCATACCCAGAGCTGCAGCTTCCAAATTTATAACTGCGAAATGTGAGAAATTAAAATCATCATAGACGAATATTTGTGATAACGATACTCGAATAATTGAGTAATTTTGAATATACCGGTTAACTAGAATTTTATGCGCGATTGTTATAGCATGGTTATAAGACAGCCATCGCCGCCGTGGTGTGGTGTGCGAGATCCATTGGACAAGCATAGTTGATACTTAATATTCTACTTTAATGGTTAGAATTTCACTGCCAATGAAATGCCAGTTATTCATTGTAATTAGTATTTATTCTTCAATTTAGATTCAAATTACATCCGATTGTCATCCCTTGTGAACTTCAAGGGAAGGTAATGGAAGGCTCAGTTTGTTGGAGTGGAGTAAGTTTCGGGTATTCTGAGCAAAGTCAAGTTAAAACTGTTGTTGAATTGAATGTTCACGTTCGTTCACAAGGGGTATGGGGATGAGAGGTAAACGCTTGGATTAACTTGATTTTCTGCTAAATTGCCTCTTGCCATAAAAACCACAAGAGCAATTTGAGATAAGGAGGGAAGGGAAGAATTTTCCCCTTTGTTTTTTATGATCAATTCGCCTCTTCAACGATTACTTCACTTCACTCGCGTACTCAACTGATTGCTCCACTTTTGCTGTATTGACACGACATGGGATTAACATCTGGTCCATGCATTACATCCATGTTGTGCAAGGAGTCGTCTTCAGAACATCTTTCAATACCCTCGTTAAATATTTTTGATTAGCGTGAACGTCACAATTTCACGTTTTGCACTTCTGGAACATTTTCCATACCTAAATACATACGTACTAAGAACTGAGTCAACGCAAGATAGGCTGACCTTACTTGACAACCTACTACCAATGGAATAGGGCATAGGTCAACTTCGCTAAATACGATGCTCCTTCTCGCTCAGCAAGTCACAGACAATTAGCTGAATAAGTATGATAATTCATTACTATGGCAGGTAGTCCGTAAACTTCTAAAGTACGACTGTCATATTTGAAGTAGAATGTATAGATTATTGTTTAGCACGTCTGATTTATATTTTATGGTAAAAAACCCTTTATAATTGTTGAGTTCTCCCTGGAGGTAATAGTAAACCAAATACGATGACATGGCTCTCTCAATTTGTCTAAAAATGCTTCAGTATATAAATGAGTTCGTCAAAATGAGGTGAATGCTGAACCAGGCTTTATCTCTCGCAGAAATAGACGATAAACCATCATTTGACAAATAGGTAACAAACCCAGAGTAGTATAACCCTAATGTGTGGTGTGAAATATGCATACCTATATAAACGAAACATTGAAAAATTCTATGTACGTGCCTGATCTTAATTATGTGTTTTCCCTGGATAAACGAAACAAGATTATACTGATTTTTAGCCAGGTTTGGACAAGGTGACGTCCCGCTTAGTAGTAACACAAAATGTGTGACGTAAAAGTAGATCTTTAAGTCAGTAGCAAAATCCAAGTTGATACAAGAAGCCAAACACTGTATACGGAGTCAGTAAGGGCCTCCAGTACCACTATTGTCTATCCAATACTATACATACACAATTTTACGATTACTTTGGACCACCCTTGGAGAAAGTCGATAGACTACGACTTGAAAGAGAGAGATTCTGTATGTGTGTTTGTATTTGAAGATGGGTTGCGTGGGTTGGAATGAAGATAGGACTAAAAGTTGAAGAATGAGTGTGATGCGCGGAGAGATAGAAGTCAAGGCGGATCCTACTCATCCCAGCCCCCAAAATTCTTACTTCTTCAACGCAACGCGCACCAAAACTATCTTCTTTCACTCCAGAGCATTGCACGAATTCTATTCTATGAGGAGACAGTTCCCTATTTGCGCTTTCACCTGCAGAGAAAGTACACAAGTTACAAGGAACACCTTCCAAATTTAAAACTCACCTAATTGTCATGGATATGATGACAAAATCGATGGAATTAATTTCTCTTCTTGGCAGTGGAACACAGTAACAGAGACAGTGAGATTGTGTAGGTCTGGGCGAAATACGTTGCATTCAGACAAACGCGAATTCACACCTTAGGGTGTGTGTCAAAGGACAGAGATCAAACACACTACAATTAGAACCTTTTAATTTGAAGCTCCGACCTAGACCCGCCCAATGGTATGGCGGGTCAAGGTCGGAGCTTCAATTGAAAGGTTCCCTTGTTTTTTTAGTATTGGTATTGGTATTGGTATTAGTAAAGTGAATTATGACTACTGTGCTACGTCCGTGAACTCGGGGGCAGAAGAATATTGTTGTAGAATTGACGAACTGGTCAACCAGCCCAGAACAGTATAGGTTCTATTGATTGACTTTAAACGGCTTTGATATTGCTTTACAAAATTATTGTAATCTACTCTCTCAAGTGCTGTCGGCCGTAATAATTCAGTTGTTATATTTAACAACGGTATCAGTGTGGAGGATTCCTAGTATGTACGGTAATGATACATGCAATGGTTACCAGGTTGTTTTCTTTTATTATGGTCGAGAAATTCAGTTGTAACAGTTGTCAACATTAGGACCGTTAAGGCGAAAAGCAGGATTCAGAACTCCTATACAAAACCCCGTCGAAAACTCAGTTAAATCTGGCAGTACCATATCAGCGTGCATCCGTAATAATCGGTTGGGTTTTGCGATTACTTACAAAGACATTCACATCTCGCAAATGCCGGTTGCCACAACAGGGCTGAAGAGGCCAGATTATACCAGATTATCGAAATTGCAAACTGTGGAAAACCACAAGAGTATATATTTTATTGTAATCATATGAAAATTCAAAGTAAATTAAATATGAGTTTAGTCCGCACAGGTTGACATTAGTTCTCCAGGTTAAGTTGGAGGGTTCGGCCGCTCCTGCAGATCGGGATTGAGTCACTAGTTTAAGGATTTTTTTTTCTAATTGAGATTTAGTGTAGTTATCCGTAACGATATGTCAAGCTCTAGCATCTATTCTCAGGCGAAAAATAAACGATGATATTTGGTCACCTACGGTTGTACCCAAAATATAATACAAGGGAGTTCTTTCAAGCTAGGATAGAACAGAACGGAATGTTCGGGTCTGCTATTTCAAGTAGAGCTGATAGCGGTCGCGAATACAATCTACAAGGACTTTTATAACGCCTTACCACGGTGACTGTCAAATATTAATGTGAATAATTTTATTTAATAAAATTGTTTTGACCTCTTCATTCCGACAACACATGTATGTAGTAGAGGTAATCGTACGGTGTTCAGAGTTAACCTTTACAACTACTTACTCCTGCATTCTATTCATTAGGAACATCGCGTGTATGAGCTTGCACGGAGATAGTGGATGTAATATTGACACACGCAAACATTGATTTTGTCTCACCCTAGACTCAATTAACTCACACCCCCTTTTCTCAGACAATTAAATGGCTTCATCCATTCTACCCTGACCAAACCATTATCCCCTCTCTGTTTACACACTTGTTTAAGGACAATGTCACGTCAGCGACGTCATCCAACTCCAAGTTTCCCACATAACGGCTCAAATAAACCATTTCGGCAGTCAGAGTCACAATACCGTTGTAACCCCGGAGAATATTCTCGTCACTCCTTTGTACCTGGACGGATGTCAATTGGTATTGATTCGGATTGAGAATTCATCATCGTTGCGAAGATGACGAATCCTAATTTGTACATTTAAGGTTTCGATGAAGTCACCTGGACATAATGAGAATTTCTGCACTCTGTAATGAATGAAATACTAAGGTACTCATCAATGTTATTTCTTTTGCCTCGCAATGTACTCTCTTTTTATATATCACTATATGTTGTGACGGCTTCAAGCAAGATCTCGGACTGATCGGATCCTATCAGATAAGACAACAGTCTTACCCGATAGTTCGGACTTCTTTCGAATAGTTTGATCTGGTATATTATACATGGTTTCTATTTTTATTTGTGTCAATTATTATGTCTGCCACTTATGGCGCTCCGCGTGTACTATTATTTCACCAGATGTCTGACAAATGCCTGTAAATATATCAGGATTAGGTTAATTTATGGGAGTATTTTTTAAACTACTGAAAATGAGGGCAACTAAATAAACAAATTTTTTATTTCGTTGGATTACGCACATTTTGTGACAATTTGTTATTTTCCTTTCACTGTTTTGACGTTTCCGTACTTTCACTTTGTCCAGTTTGATCGCATGCATGAAATCCGTGCACTCAGGTAAAGTGGGTTGATGGTTTCAACTCACCATTCAAAAGAATAAAGAAAATTGAGAGAGAGATGATAAGGGTTGAGACATAATAATAATATTCTCCAAGTCTTGTACCACATATATATGTTATAATAATGCAGAACCCGGGTAATCGGATGAACGTTAGAGATAAAAGGTTGACTAGAGGAGGTGCGGCTGCTGGAGTGCTGGAGTTAGAATAATGAGTAATACATATATATGATTTATCGGGAGAACAGACGAGAACATGGGGGGACTACTGAATATGGGGAAGCTCAGAGTACTTGATGAGAAGATGCCGTGATTGTGTACATAATAAAAGAGAGGGCGATAAAAATTCGGGTGGTCACGCAACTCAAAATATATATATGTCCAATGTACTTTATTCTTCAGAAAGTGTGTCCAGAAACTAAAGCCTTTTACACAAAAAGAAAAGAAAGTATGTCCTGGAGAAAGTCCTCCTAGTCGTATGAAGTATCTGCTCTTTGTATTGCTTTGTAATGTAGGACTGACAAGGAAACCACTTCATAATGTCCAAGATTAAATATGTCAAGTAACATGGTCACGCCTAAAAAGGTTTCACGAGCAGACAGAGTTGTATTCTAATTTCCTATTTCTAGCTATACATTGGAACTTCTGTCGTTTCAGTGTAATCTATGTATTAGGCTTTGTTGGACTGTGTCAAAATTCATGACAATGAATAAATATTTTGTTGGCGGACAAACCTATCGGGTTTGCTAATACCAAACTTTGTGTACCTGTCGATAATTTGGAGTTAGCGTCGTTCTTACACGAAAAGATGTTTCCTTGTGAGACTGACAGAGAACAGTTAATCCAAAAGCAGATTTATCATTGGGATAAGGATCCAGTCCAGGGAGAGTCGGTCAGGTCGGGTCAGTCATAGTGTGGAAGGATAAGACCAAGTGACACGCGAAATGTTAACTGATCAATATTGGGCTTGACTACTGTCTGCCTATTTCTATGTCTTTAACGCCCACCACACGACCCGGTCAGGTCCAAGTTATTAGTGCTAGTGTTGTTGTTAACGTAAGAGTCAAGCTAGTTGAGCTAGGAGAATCTTAGTTTCTAGATGACTTCCACACATGCAATAAGCTAATTTACTTCTGACGATTATGATGAATGTCCATCGTTCCTTATCACTCGTTCATATGGAGAGCTTCCGGTCTCATCAGAAAGGTTCCTCTGGAGTAGGAGTAGTAGTTTCTAAAGCAGTAAGTATAACTTTCCTCACTTTTTTCGTTAACGTTGGGATTTTTGCTTGGAATTGGAATTCTTCTACGCTCCATTATATGATGTTAGAGACAACTTTTAGAATCATGTGATAATCGCAGATGTGCCTGGAATGAAAACTTGCTGCAAGCTATCTCCATCGCATCCTAATATGGTTTAGCATTGCATCGTAAACTTCCTACTTCACCTTAAGTACTCTAAGGTCGAACCACCATCTGAGTCCAGATTTCTTCCATTCCTATGGTATTTTATTTTGAACGTTTGGGAATTCGTTAGGCGCTCGGAAATTACAAAATTTGATGATGATGTTGTTGGGGTACGGGGGTTACCGACACCAACACTGAAGTATATATCAAACTCACAATCAGCTCTGTTGCAAAATAAGACATCTGAAAGACGTCCACAAATGTTTGACAATTGAGCTGAAGAATGAAATCCTTAAAAAATGCATGATTTTGCCGGTAACATAGGGAATAATCCAAGAACTTTCCCCATCCGGTGTTCGTTCCACTTTCTCGTTCCCTGGTTGAATTACGTTGACTGTATTTTATTTGGCTTGGCATGGCGTGAGGGCAAGTACGGTACGGACGAGGACTGGACATTCAATATATCATAATGATGTACTACTGACTACGACGGTGTGATATGTTGTTCCTGAGTGAATCACGAATGCGACTAAATCATAAAATGTTCTATTTTTGCGTACATTTTTATTTTTTCAGGTTAGATAAGAAAACGAAAACTAGGACAAAATAGATCTTGAAACCACAAATATTAAGTCACATTCACATCCGTCTTTGAGTAAATAATAACGACCGTCTTCGCATTTTATTGCAACGGTCAAACTCTTCCTCATTCGTAGAACGACAATAATGGATACTACCTTTTCAGTTGGAACTTTGAAGGTCGATCACCAGGAAATATACTATTGAAAGAAAGCATCCGACCAAAGCCGCATAGACCGAAAGGTATTCCCCAACATATACATAGAGATCGAGCCGGTCTACTGACACCGTCAGTCTCTGCAAGTTAACGTTATTGGGGGATTATTATAATGTGTCATTACGAATATCAGGTTCCTGTATATGGACAGTGTATAAATCTATAAGATTTCTAAATGTTTATTTGTTGTGACGTCGATTGGACTTCGGCAGTGTCAATAAATAAGTGATGATGATGAGATTTCTACAATTCACCCTCCATATACAGTTAGCTGATTCTCATAATGTGCATGTATGCGCCGGGTTTTCATATCGTAGAACTAAACCGTAATTTTTGGTTTTAGTATCAAAAATTCACAAAAAGAATATCCGACCGAAAATCGCATTACCGTTGTGATCTCGCTCTGTACAGAGTTCCGTCGGACAATCAGACTCGTAATAATGTAAATAAATTGGTTTCTTCCTGCACCAAAGAGAAAACTTCCTTACTGTAGTACGGGTAATATC
>JAQFYE010000605.1:0-32645 GCA_034694305.1 Protaphorura glebata
TATATTGCTCCGTTATGGTCGTCAATATACGTCGTACTTAAAGCCCTAAATGTCTTTAATGCTTTTGTTTATAAGACATAAACAGCAATTACGATAACGAATTACGACCGTGCTGTACTAAATGTGAAGTGTAATTATGGATTGAGGAAGGAAAACCCAAGGTCACCAAGGTCAGTCTTTACTGTTTGTACGTTAGTGTAGGACAGGGAAGTTGTGATTTTTGTTTGTTCCTTTCGTAGTAGTCGTAATATTCAAATATTATTTGAATGGGTGTAAAGAGACATGGAGATGGACTGCCAAAACAAACTTAGAATATTGCTTTTAGCTAAGCAATGTGTCACAATGCAATCAAATGATGCATTGAATAAAATTATTTCATTGTCAATTTACTCATTTCGTCTTCCTCATCTTTATAAGCAAAAGCAAACAAATCAGTCCGACTATATAACTTGTCCCAGTCTAATCAATTCCAAGGGCCAAATGCCGACGTGCGTTATTGTTGCACTTCGCAGCAGGCACTTACTTCATTACATTGCAAACAGGATTTATTCGCAATTGCCAATTTATATTTCCTTTTATGCGTGTTTGTATAGAATGGCCATGACGCATAGGCAATAATGTGAAAATGGAACCTAATGAATTTTACTCTTGTTGTAAACATGAACTACTTCCGGAATCCGGAATCGACTTGTTAGTGAATAGTAATTTTATCTCGTAATTGTAATTTAATTGTGTATTAATGTAATAATGAAATCTTTCAGAAGTTTGGTTTGGATCTGCTTCTGTCAACAAGCTGTAAGAATTATTTTTGCGACTACTAAAGTTGTATACCACGAAAAGAAGAACACGTCCCATTTCGCCCCGTGAATTTCTGTCCGCATCGGGTTACTCCAGGAAGGACCATAACGTAGTGAAATCTTGTTTTGTTTAAAGCCGACCTGGAACATAACAGTATTCCCCGTTAGGAAAACTTTACACTGGTATGGTGCCCGGAACATGCGACCAGAATTGAATTTAAAATCTCAACGATTTCGTCTCATAAATGATTGCTGACATCAAATATCAGATTAGATGTCTGATCTTACAGTTACGCAGGTTAGGGATTATCTTGAGTTTAGTTTCATGCAATCCAAATCTCTTATTAACCTGAATTACTTTTCTGTAATATTTCTGTTGAAAATGCTTGGATTTTTATTAAACTCTAAATCGTCTAAAATTCGCACAGACTTCCTGAAAATTCTGAAAGAATGACATGAAAGTGAAGCACATGGATGGTTTGACTCGTCCAGAGTCAGAGTCACTATTGTGATCTGGTGCTTGAGTACAAGAAAAGGGTTAGAATTGTTTTCCATTCATTTTTTAGTAAGTGGGAGTTTGAGGTGCCGATCCATGCATCAGGTATGTTGAGTTTGAGACGAAACTAAAGTTCAACTAGTCAAGTCAGTCCAACCAAGACAGCCAACTTGCTCAGGTGAACGTCAACGTCCGACGTTCAGACCTCAAAAGTGCTAATATCCATTAACGTACACTCTTTCATTCAAGAAGTTACGTTACGTGGTATTTCACAAAAACAATTTCTGTGACAATTTTTATAAATGGAAAATCTGAAAAGTATCATGATGATGAATGTGCACCCGATTCCTATGGAATAAATTTAAAAACAAATCTAAGTACAGGCAGTGCATGCAATAGTTAAGTGTGTTTTTGGTTTAATGATAATTTGTAAATGTTTTAATCAAGCCATAAAAAAAGCTGTTATTCTCATAAGTTGTCATTAAGTTCTAAAGTGCAATTTTGTGACGAAACAACACCGAAACTCAAACAGTTATGATTTGTTAATCCAATTTGAGTTTTGTGAATGCTAAAAGTTTTGGCTAATCGGCGACCGGATTTCCGATTCCGAGGAGTCATTTTTGAAGTGTTTAGAGTATCCCGGTGAGTCACTTTTACATTTACATATCTTTATCTATATATATATATATATAAGTACTCTGTAAAGTACAGGTGTACTACGTGTACGACATATATGTAAAGATTACCCTGACATTATGATGACGGCATCTGTAATTAAGAACAAATCAATGAGAATTATTTTGATACGTGGGGAGCATCAGAAATGAGTGAGATTCGAAATTCGGAGCAAGTTGTACATTCTAATTTCTAATCAACGCCTTCGAATGGGATTCCTGGAATAAGGTCTCATTTGAGAAATCAATCTTCAATTCATGAATTCCGTTTTTATTAGTGCTTCAGCCTAATTGTCATGCAATAAACGAAATTGTTGGTGTAACCTCATTTTATATGTACATGCCCAAATAAATTGCTTCGGAATTATCGAAAAATGATACTAATTAGAATATCTATAACACGCAGTATTCAGTAATAGTAAAACCTCTACACTCGGTACTGTATTATGCCTGGAGTATTAATTATTACCATTTATTTCAATGTTCCAAATGGGATATTTTTGGTCCTGGTATTTCTTACAGTTCCCGACTTCAGAGTTCTAGTCGAAATCGAATTTTATAAGTTCCATAGTACTAGGGATTGTCCCTACATAGTACTACAATCTTGTGAATCTGAACCATATACGTTATACCCCAAATTTTTAAATCCGTATTTTGAGAAATTGTCTTGGTTGAAATATTACAAGTCGTTTCTTAATAGATCTGATTAAGAAGGGGAGACGTGTCCCGTATAAATGTGCACAATTTCTTTACGTTTGAATTTAATCTAATGTATTCTAGTTAGCTAGTTAATTTCTTCTATTAAGGTCATGTATTTCAGATTTTAGTGTTTGTTGTCAACGTTCGGACCGATCTACCCTAAAACAATTCATCTACAAAATATGAAAGAAATGACTCTAGCCTATTTTTGTCTGACCCGGATTATAAAAGAAGTCACGTTTCATTCTTGTCGAAATTGTATTCATTCGAAAAAAAAACATGCTGAAATTCATATAATTTGCTGTCAAATTGTTTGTTGTAACTGGCAAGGAAATCCGAAAGCATTTTCGGGTATTTTCCCCGGCTATTTTTAGGCAACACAGCCTACTACTTACAATATCAACTCGACCAGATGCTATTTCTACATTCAAGCATGTGCGTGCTTAATACACAACAAAAATCTTTAATCGAAGCAAACTGAGCTTATTCAATTTTTACAAACAAGGTATATTGCTCACAGCACACATATTATTTTCGGTTTATCTATCGATCCAAACCTGCATTTAATTTTCTTCAGAGAAAGTGTAACGTAGACGCCCGGGTATTGGCGTATACAAATTATTCACCAGACAGAAGGTGGTCGATTCCATGGGGCATGTGTGGACAACATTAGCGGCAATATACTCCGTCAAGTATTATCGTTTCACAAACGCGTGTCCACAATCTCAAAGGACGTTTTGCTGGTCATTTTACGTTGAACCGAATTTGATTGATGAATACAAAATTTGAATAAAATTTTGATTCAGTCATAGTGATAGTGAGTGCAAAATGCAAGGGAATAATTAAATTCTTAGTAAAATGCCAGACTATGATTTTCTTGAATTGGCTAATTTTACTCTGTTACATCAAGTTAATGTCTCAACTATCACCTATGCTCACAATTAGATTAAACCATAAAACCGTAAAACCGTTTGCTCCAGAAATTACGGTCAAGTTATTTAGTTTACATGGGTCAGCAGTGTGACACAAAACACTACTGTCTTGGTTTCACGGCGAATTGATCTAAATTAGGTTGAGAAAATTCTCATTCCCAAGGAAGGAGCAGTGCTTACGAATAATATCAACGGAACGGAAAATATTTTATAAAACATGATGCTTTGCTTCTTATTTCTTGTCATCCTTCAATCATTGTTTCTTTGATTAACATTTAACATATCCTGAGTTTTGTTTCCTATTCGAACACTTGTATCAGTATTATTTAAAAATGTGATCTAACAAGGAAATCATTTTTCATGTCTAAAAACAAGGTGATCAATGGACTCAAAATCCAACCTGAAAGGTCACATCGAATGTCCGTTACGAAAATATTGAAGGTGGGTCTCAAATGGAATTTTGGTTCACAACTAGAAATTTTTAAAAGAACTCAGCCAAGCTGAGGAAGTGGCAATGTATTAATGGCTAATACAGAAAACTCATTAAATCATTTTATCTCTTATAACTTTTGACGTTACAACATGAACTGTGTTTTAACCTGAAAGGCCCTTTGTGGCATAATATTTAATGATGAATTGAGCTTTGTTTGAACAAATGTATCATGTTGTTCTCTAATAGACTTGTTTTGTTGAGATATTTTAAAATAAGTACGTTTCTAAATGCTGGTGTTGATGACGAGACTACGGGACGACTCACGACTGACATAAAAAAGTAAACCGGAAACTCCTTGTTCGTTTGCTCTACCTTTTAACACTGCATCCGTGAATGACACGACTAGCCGGACAGGCCAGGTACTAACTACACTTACATTACAGTATCGTGCATAAATCTAATCTACGTTTTTTAACATGTTGAAAAAATATTGCAAAATTTTCCAACTCCGACTTTTCTTCATTGGGTTCAATTGGTTCGGACTCGTAAGAGTTTAAGTATATGTACCAGCTGGGTTTCGTGGCTTGGCCTATTTTGCTTTGTTGTAAATTCGTGCGTGGGCACAAAATAAAACTACCCATTAGAATGTACCGTTTATCTCCCACAAAAGAAGGATTAAGTCAGACAACCACTAACACAGGACAGAGTTCGAAACAAACAGGACATTTTGAGCGAGTCTGACCCCTCCTTGCTTGCATTTTCTGCAGCAACAAGCTGGGAGAGCAGATCTTGTTTTCTTGTACTGTCTATACAAGGAACTGAATTAAGACGACACTACAATGCTGAATGGTGATGGGTGATCAAGCTGATCTTTTGTCTGTAACTTTTTGTATGATCAGTGCCCCTAACTGTACGTATGCACTTTAAACAAATGCACTTTAAAAGTAATAAAACGTAAAATTTTTGAGGGTCAATAAACCAGTTGGATGGACTTGTACTTGAGTGAGTATGCACCCAACGTCTGGGGTCTAAGTACGTATTATGTAATACGCTATATTAAATCAATCACAAATCATTTGCAAAAAAATTGTCATTTCAAGTGTGTACTGGCTAAGATATGAGATAATCAGCTGTATTTTATATGACAATCCTCCTAGGGGATTGACATATTTTTCTACTCTGTCGGCTTTAATAGATTTCCGGAATGATTTGTCAATTTGAAAATGACAGAATAACTGGATACAGAATCAATGATGGAAATGCACTTTATTGAATTCAATGAAATTACTTTTTCTTCAAACATTGTGAGTACGGCTAATGACCAGAGGGCTTATTCAAAAAGTCGGAATTTTAGAGTCAACCGAGTAATCAACTGAAACTTTAAAAATGCAGAAATTTTTTACAGATACTTAAGTAGGCAGTGTGGAAAAAAAGTTATAAAGACTTTTTTATATTCCGGAATTTGAACTAAATTCAATTCATATTTCAACCAATTCGTGATGAAGAACTATAAATCACTCACGTTTACTTACATTTTCAATTTGTACTTTAGAAAATTACATCAAAAAAGAATTGTTTACTTTGTTTTTGCGTCCATTTACCTGCCTTGAGTCAGTTTTATACAAAGTAAAGTGTTTTCTGTGGATTCTGGGGCGTAGTGGTACTTTTAATGGTTTTGTGTTTTACCTTGAACTCTTTAAACCTGACATGACACCGACTGGCCAAGTGAGGCGAGGCGCGACTAAACCCGTCTCTCACTTGTTTTTCTTGCAATTTCTTAATACTTTTCCATAGGATTTATTCGAAGGAGGTAGAAAACATTATATGGGTAAAGCCGAAAGTGCAAAGAACCGAAGATTGTGCGTATTCCACAATACTTTTTGGCCAAGTCTTTGTTTTTTTTGCAGCAGCAGGGAGCAATTTTAAACCATAATTACAGTTGAAGTACAGCAGCGCATTGTATGTGGTTTGGTTTTCGGAAGGAAATGTTGCAAGGATGCAATCAGAAATTCGACATTTTATGCATATTTCGCATTGTTGCTGAAAAATACAAAATATGATCTTCGCAAGCTCATTACAGTTCAATATTGCAAAGTCTGGGATCTTTTTAACCATGTGAATACGGATTTTGCCCAAAGATTCGTACTTGTATGTAATGTAATTATTGTTACCCTCGTCAGCCAAGACGCATAATTTCTATAAGATAAATTTAGCCTTGTGCAATTAGGTGATTAGAGCCTTCGTACTAATTCAAGTTTATAAACAAAATTTTCGGCATACACTTGCGACAACGGTTGCTAATTACCTCACCTTGTTTCTGTCCAACATTATGGTATAAGGTCTCAAAATACTAAATGAGAAAGTGAACAATATTCGTGACAAATTTAAACTTGAGATCATGGTTATATATAGGGAAAGGGTTTGGATTCATCGTGTCGAATTATTTTAAGCTTTGTTCGGAGATTAAAATGCTTGAAGTAATTTCAAACAATTGAAGGAAGGTGATTATTTTTTCAAATCGGAAGGGCATCTGGAAAAATGTATTGTGGTTCGATTTAATTGAAACTGTAAATCAATACAGTACAACGAGAAATCTCCAATTTCTCTGCAAGTGGAGTTATTTATAAACATAATTTGGTACCCCTAGTAGTTGGAACCAACGGAGTGAAGCATATTTAAACAGCAACCATACAATACCTGCCAAAAAGCTCGAAAGCAATCTGTACCTCTGTTACAATGGACTAATTACTACTGGAGTCATTAAGTATGAGTCATCACTTATGACAAGTCGGAGTATCTTTTTTGATATATTTGAGAGACACAATTTGCTTTTGATTTGACGAGTCTGATTTGAGTTTATGGATGTAGTTGTTGAACCGACTTCGAAAATAAAAAAGTAAACAATTCCACCACTGATTAGGCCAAAGTTTGTTTATCTGCTTGCAAAATCCACAACGTTTACAACCCTTTCTTCTCTACTTCTATTATTTGTGTTGTTCTGCGGAATATTTATTCTAAAACCAGGTCATAGTGTACTGTGCGTACCACTCTGGTAGATTCACAGTTGTCTTTTTGTATTATTTGAAGTCTGGTCTGTATCGTTGACTTTGTTGACAAGAGAAAAACTGCACGTCTGTCTGTTCAATACAAACAGTGTCATCAAAAATGTCAAGCGTGTCGTTTTCCCTTTCTCTGTATTCTTAAATTACACGGAAATTGACATGATGTGATATGAGGTTACCTTTCTCTTTCGAATAATATTAACCTGATCATGCAAAATGAAACTAGTTCAACTTTAAATTCACAAATTAACCAAAGCGAAGCAAATTTTAATAAAATATTTCCTATTCGAAAAAAAGTAAGCAAATGTCTACGTAAACAACTACATGTACAATGACCGGTGTTAGAGTTCTAGACTGCTTCTGTGTGTATGCCCAAAATTCACGCAAAAAGGTTCACAGTTGCTTTTGCCAAGAAATTATAAATATTTAGTAATTTTCAACCGATTGTATATGTATGTCAATACGTAAGATATCGATTGTGTGTCAAATTCAGTGATATACGATATATTTGTAGACTTACGTAACCGAATCTTAGGAAGCACGATCCTATATATACTACATCATGTTAAATCCCCTGTAAGTCTCGACCGAATCGCTCAAACCCGGTCACTCTAAAATTTATTTGACCTTTCGACGATGGATTTGTTTGTCTCTCATGATTCAAGGCGCTGTGGGAATGCATTACATCGGCAGTGAATGGGCTTGAAAGGTTCGCCGGAAAATTAACCTTGCAATTCAGTCTCCGTGTCAATAATAAGCATTCACGCGCCCTTTCCTGTTAGGTTACAGCATTTTTATAAATATTATAGACTTAGCTAAAATAAATCAAGATGACTATTCATCACAGTTCATTTAAGACTTAGCCAATTTGACAACGCATTGTGATCTCATGTTCTACCAGTAGGATTCCTTGTCCTTGTGTCTGGTTCATTGATTAAGCGTTAATGCTATACAGATCCACCAGTTTTTTTTACGGTTTTCTAAGGAAATGCTGTGTAGTTATGAATTATGACTCCTTATCTGATGAAGTCAGCATAATCTTAAGCTTAGCATAAGAAAAATTAAAAAAGCCTTTACAAATTTTTGCTGAGTTTGAAATTTTAATGCTTGAAAAAAAGTAACACACGTTAGAAGACCTTGATTGGAGTGCATAGCCTAGGAACATAAGAATTTATGCGCTCACACCTGAATACGCTAATAATGTACAATTTTATGAAACAATGTGATAATATATAAAAGTCGAACTCAGGAACTTATAAAGGGATGAATGGACAACCTGGGTTGAAACTATTCGTGCATTACAAAATACACATTTGTTCATTTTTGTATTTGGATTTTTGAGTCCGACAACTCTTGTCGTTCAAACGTTGAATTTTTTTAACCCTATGGAATTCGTCATGTCATTAAACTACAGGATAGGAGAGCAGCATTCATGCAATCCACTGGATTCTTGATTGTTCTTTTGTCCCACCTGCATTTTTTGAGTGCTACATTGCATTGTGACAAAGCACATTCATACACACAAGCACAGATGTGCTCGTAGTGAGATGACCACACAATACTTTATTGTTACCATTACAAAAAGGAATGTCGTTCAAAATGGTGATGCAACAACGGGTGGGATTCATTAAATGGTCAAGTCGGAGTATTCTTGACATAATGACAACCGAAGTCGAATACTTGAGTCCTCTTAAAACGTCCTCTTCAAAATTGCAATCTTCTAGTTTCTGTTTCTCGTCGAGTTTTTAACAGGATATTCAGTCCTGACTTCGGTCATCTAATAAAAATATTGTTTCAAAATAAAATTCGGGAAAATTATGTATAGCTAGTGAGATTTGTCTTCACTGGAGTTTTCTTTTACTACTAGAATGATCCCTTTCGCTTCAGGCAGTACATTTAATTATACAGTTAGAAAATTGAAGAAATTATAACTACAAAGTTAAGCAATTTGAATTACAACGGATCGCAATCGATTACACAATTCGGAGATGGAAAATTCAATCAATGGAATGAAATTCATTCGAAGCCTTACAATTACAAAATTACAGTTCGTATTTCTCTTTGCTTACATAAGCAGATCACATTAGATTCTAACGACTACGACTGCACTGTCATTCCACTCAGCCTCTAGTTACTCTTCTCAATTAACAACTAGCTTTCACTAAAAGTAATTAACACTTACATTTACGTTCTTCGTATTCGGTGATAAAATTTTGTTCGTTGACTCACTGTCGATCTGCTAATCCTGTCAGTTGGATCAGCGCGAAGGTACATATTTGGATTGGGCAAGTACAATGAATTATGGACGCGCTTCTGTATCAATCATATGTACACACATCCATTAAGTAATATTGGAATTGACAATAGTAAATATTTTATTACATAAATCTATTGAACGAGTTCGTCAATCAAATTCTAAATAGGAATGATGATGCATTCGGTTGGTTTTAAAATCTCAGTCTCACAAGGGATTGACCTGGGTTGTCATCCACTTTAGTCTGCTGTAAAATTAGACAGATGCATAGGTTTTATTCAAACCCTAGCCCTTGCGCTATTACGGGATTCAAAATTAATGCTCTGCGAAAACCACATGTTCTAATTAGCAGACGAGTTTTTTTTTAACCAACACCCCTAATGAAGTTAGAAATAAAAATCGTCGGTCATGAGCCATCCTTGTCAGCATTACGGACGTGTCCGTGCATGCGTGACCCGTTTATCTTGATTTTTACTTTTCATTTCCATAATTTTCGTCCCCCCTCCTCTTGCATAAAATTGTTACTGCGAACTCCACGTGGAATCGCAGTACGTTTTCATTGTATCGATATACGTCATTTTTGTTTCCATCTTGAGCACTCAAAATTGCAAATCACGCAATTAAAAACTTGGGAAAATTTTTTAAACTGTATTTGCCAATATTGCACGGTTGTGTTTGGAGAAGTTGAAGGACATATCTTCCCCGTTTTATTAATATTTCACACTCATTATTCAGAGTCAGAATGGAAAGTGCTATTTCTGAACATGCAATCATAATTATTTTTTGCATAATTTGAATGCACCAACACCAAATTACAATCCTGTCAGCGAATTTGAGTGTGGGTGTGGTGCGCTTAATTTCATTGCACATAATATTAGTATGGTGACGGTGTTTGCAGTCTCAAATATTTGTATAATTTTTTACAGCTTTCGGAAATATTTAAACTTTTTGACGTATTCAGTTTTGACATTTTTAACGATTGTCCTTCAGAAGGACATTTCTAATTGTAGAAATTACTCTAAGCTTGAAAGTTGCCAGATAAGTAACGAAAGCAATAGTCTCATTCGTTTCAAAATATTTCACCCACAATTTTGATAAATAAATTAATCAGTTGATTGTTGCATATTGGAACATACTTTGCCGCTTTTCTGTGGTGGGGGTCTAATCCATCAAGCAGACATGGTGTACTTGTTCCTTCGATAATCTCTCCGTTGATGTTTCCTAATCTAATCGTGTGGACACCGTCCCCAGACTAAACGGGCCTATCATTCTAGAGAAATAGTAGGTAATGTTTAACCTTGCCCTATGGCTAATGTCAAATGTTTAGTCACTCTTTTAAGGACGAATGTTCGCAAAACCCTAGAAAGGCGGAAAATTATAACCGGTAATTATAAACCGTGAATTTAATTGTGGAGGTACAACCGGGAGTCGACATGTCCGTAGGGTTATAAAAGCTATTCATGACAGCAATCTATCACTGAATTTTCGCATACGCTTGAATAAATGCTTTTCTCTCATGGCTTTGTATGGGTTTTCCGTGCATTATGAAAAGTCTTTTTGAAGTTCTTGAACAGAGAGCAGAACCTTGAATAAATTTAGCTACCTACTCTTATATTACGACATGAATTTAAGTCGTATTATTTGCACAAAGTTACGGAAAACTCGTCACATTCTCACGTTTCATGACGAAAAGGAATGTGTAATCGCGAGAATGACATTCACATACATTTAGTGAAAAGAAAAGTCGTGGTTAAGTTGACAAAGAACCACAAATAAACCTTTCGCTCTCAAATAGTAGTAGCAAATGATTATTACACGGCATAGAACGAAAATAGTTCGTAAGCGTGCAGTAATTAACCGTCGTCTTCCAACTCAAGACAAGTTAGACTTTACAATTAGTTGAAATGTGTCTATTTATGCTGCAAAAAAAGAAAGTGGGAGAATATCAGGATAGCATTGTTGACAGACTTGAATTGTGTTTTTTGTCGTCAAACAGTTTGAATTTGTACGTACATAAGAATCAATGGATTTGGTATTCCACAGTTTTAAAAATTTTACGGTGTTTACATCTCGTTAACGTCTGGTATTTACTCAAGCACTGATTGAATTGTGTAACCGTTGTACTCCTACTTGGTCTTGAATACACGAAATTACAAAACAATATTTTTCAGTCCTCGTGAGAAACTTAAAACAATTTCGAATATGTGAAGGAACATGATTTATTGATAAAGTAATGTTCAAGCTCGTTGATTGTCCCACATTCCCGACATTTCACCATTGGAATCTCGAGTGAGGTTTAGTAAAAATAGTTGTGTGCAAACAAGCGAATGAATTTCGGTCCATTTTCATTCATTGTACGTCTACGTTTAATAAACCAATAGAAGGATCCTCATTAATTTACCTGTTGAGTATTTTCGGTTAAATCAATTTTGAACTCTTGATTGACAATGCAGCTGTGGTTTAGCTTTCAGAACTTGTGCAATAATAATGAATCAGACCAGATTATTTGATAACCTGAATGTAAGACAAAGAGTGAAAGTCCTACGTTACTGCAGACATTGAGTGCATTAATTTATTGCGTCTACGTCTTCCGTAATCCTCGACGCAAGACAGAACTTAATATCAAATTTAACCACAACTCGGTCATATTTTATGGTGAGGAGATAGACTGAAGGCAAAGACAGTGGATCCTAAACATGCATCGTTTTCATATTAAACACTGGTAAGCTTAATTCTCAAATTGTTGAGATCTGGGAAGAAATGCGTGAGTCGCGAATATTGAAAGGGAAAGATTAGAAGAATTCGCTCATTTTCACATATCCTTTCGTGAAAGAAATCGTGCAGTTCTCCCGGTCCAGTTTCACAAGAATTTAATTTGGGTTGGCAATAAATAATACCACAAATAAAAGTTAGCGAAATAGATTAAAAAGAGATTAATATCATTTATTCGATCACGACATTGAAGAAATAATTTGGAACTTTTTTGAAGAATTAAATTAAATACCACATGTAATTATTTAATTGACAAACACTCAAGCACGATATATCTCGTTTTCCCTTAAGAAACCAGTGGTCAGAAAATATTGTAGATCTCTCCAACTCAAGATAAAAAATATTATCGATTCATATTTCAAGAAAGAAGAAGAGAAAATGTGTAATTGCTACTTTTGTCTAAACTTCACTTTCCATTAGCAGAATTTCCTGAAAATGAAAAATTGGGTGGTCTCCAACTTATAGGCTACCCAACTTTTGCCAAATTCTACCAGCACAGTATTTGTCCGCGATTTTGTAGCGCGAGAGCTGTCAAATCATTCATAAAATTTTAAATCAGGATACATGCCTCTGATTTTTGTGCATTGAATCTGGTTAGACCAGGGTATGGGGGGTAATGTCAAGTATGTATGGGCTGCTTATGAGAATAATTGAATCTAATCCACGAGAAAAAAATTTAATCAGCATCTGGAGGCAAAAATATATAACAATAGAAATTTGAAGACAAGTCAGTTTTTCTTATGTGTCAAGGAAAAACATAAATAACTTCACGAATAATTAGTACGGTTGCGTACATACGTATTTTGAGGAAATGTTTACCGTGTGTCTGGTCTTTTCACATTTGCATTTAAATCGCCTGTATTGGATTGTAATACAATTGTATTGAAGAGGTAGTTCCTTGTTAAGAGAAGAGAAGATTGATTTCACCTTGATTTTGTGAAGCCTAACAAGGAGTTGATTGTCTTTATCATCTGTTATCGTTTAGCCTTGTCTTTCTGTATAATTATATCATTTCAACTTATTGTGAATGTACATGGAGTGTGGGTGGCAGGCAGTGACTCTCACGATACGATTTTGTTAAAAGCAAAAATAAAGGTGAAAAAATAGCATTGAGAAGTGAGATGATATCTATAAATGCACTTTGAGATTAATACTGTGAATGAGTAATCAGTTTCTTTTAAATTCATGTCCGTCTTGGTACTTCCCACCCTTCCTGGCACCATGTAACTATATGTTTTCTGAACTTTAGTCAGTCCTTTTGTCTAAAACGTTTCGAGTAATTCACACCATCCGATCATGCCTGTCCATCGTCAACATTTCCTGTGCTGCATAATATTCCAAGAAATGATTTATTTTACCATTTTAAATTAATACACTGAAAGGTTGGGATCTTTTGAGACCTAACGGTAAACCTGTTTCGATGTTAGATTTCTTTCTAACAGATTTTCTAAAAGCGACAATTTCAATGTTTTTTCTGATCATTTTAATAATGCCCTTGATTGCTTTCAAGTATAAAGAAAAAGATGAATACTACGGATGTCTTCGCCGTGAGTTTGGGTGCCAAACATAAATGTAGCATTATATGTGGATCGTAAATCCTGTGCCTAATTTTCTCAGCTCTTTAATTTTAGAAGTTGGTTTAATTTGAGCAGTGACGACTGGGTTCGTATTCATGAATTACGATATTATTGTAAATATTTACCACGCTCTACATTTTTCTCTGACTGACTGAACTGAGTTGGACCCACTTCCATTATGATTATTCCCATGGGATGAATGGCAACCCGTTAGGTTAAGGTCAAAACGTTACCGGGTCGCTCCACATCCTATTCATTCAAAACAACCATGTATAGCATAATTGTGTTATTATGGTATTGAAATGACATACAGTACTGTAGTGGCAGACCGATCGGGATTTACCCTCGATATAGATTCATAATTCGAAATTCGAAGTTCTTTTGAAGTAATTTTGTCTATTGCAAGTGGATGTGATAGATATTTCGTTAATTCAAAATTTTCCTTGTGACTTATTGTCAGAAAAAAATGCTTATAATTCGGTTCCGTTTGATTTTCCAACAAGCCCACCATATTACATTATTTTATTTTATGTTGACTTTCGGCGTGCTTCAAATCTTTGTACAAGTTAGAAAGACAGTAATTTTTGAGGAGCTAATTACAGTTTCTGATTATTTTAGAATTTCACTCAAACTCAATATTTTTTTTCAAAAATATTTAGTTGAAATGTTTTTTTTCTCACTCTTTACTCTGTATTTTATGCAAGAAAGGATGGACTTGATATTTCGCTCACCTAAAACTGAATGTTCAAAGGTGGTCAGGATTTGCTCTGCTAGATTTAATAGGTGATTCTCCATGCGTGACATTCATTTTAATTGAATTCTGGGTGATACAGGGTGGCTCATAACCATTTACCCAAATTGAAAGTGGAACTGCGATCACATATCGAGAGACTGAATGGAATTATCAATCCAAGGGAGATAAAAGAAATATTGAATTCTCGAGTTTAAAATTTCTGATGCAAATATAAGTTTCCTGGATGAAATGCGCTACAATACGTTATAATCTCAATTTTTCTGATAACCATCACGGGGGCTGGGTCGAAACGTATTGAGCCTCACTGTACATTGAACTATATATTTTACATCAATTCCGGATATACATATGAATAAGTGGCATCTGTCACTGTTCTGTGAAGTGGAATATGGTTCCCTCGCACCTACACAGTACAAAAGAGTTAAGAACATTATTTGCGAGGCCTGCCAGGTGTGTTTGAAATTTTAACCCTTGTTGTCCAAGAAAACTGGATCATAAGGTCGTTTCATTATTGAAGTCTTGCGATTAGTCACCCAGCAACTGTTATCTTGTTCCATAGCAAAAAGCAATGGCAATACTGTTCTCAAAAGAAAACCGTAAGTTTTCACCTCACTGTTAGGGTAGTACTATATCATAGGACACAATGTACAAAACTGCACGTAAGCTTAGTTTTTATGCCTCAAGCTCAACTCGGCAAAGGAATTAACATTCAACAATAATAATAA
Organism: Protaphorura glebata; assembly: GCA_034694305.1. Taxonomy (NCBI): domain Eukaryota; kingdom Metazoa; phylum Arthropoda; class Collembola; order Poduromorpha; family Onychiuridae; genus Protaphorura; species Protaphorura glebata. The sequence continues at coordinate 15,176 of JAQFYE010000605.1, forward strand.
TTGTACCTCTATTCCAATTCAACCATACCGCCGGAACACAAACAATGCATAAAATGCGTCACGTTTGGAGATAGATATCCATTACAATGTCTAATCTGTCTGAGAGTAAAGTAAGAGATTATTGTTAATGGTAACGGCATTTCATTCGAAGATCTTTTCTCCCTCAAGAAATGACAGCCATGTGCTAGCGTTCGTTCATAAATTCTGTCTTAGTAGTTTAATTGTTAAGTAAGTTGAACTTGGCCTGCATTGCTTCCGCCTAAATCTCACGCTGTGACGAGTTTCGTAATAATTACTTGTGAGCAAACCGACCAGTAATTAAACGGCAAGTTGTTACACTACTGAACATTACGGACTCGTGCATCGCGATGATAACGTTTGATTCAGACAATATTATTCTTTATGAAGTGCACATAACATTTAAAATTTATTATAGTAAAATTAACTCGAAAATTTTAAAATCAAAATCAAAAATATTGACGAAATTTCCGGTTTCTTAAATCGAACAGCAGTAGTAGAATAGTACCATAAGTATTCCCGTTGCTGCTAAAGTGATGTTTATTTTAAAGAGGATTTTCCCAACTGCTGTCTTCCCATACTAAGGGGTAGATTATTTCGACGAAACAATAATGACATAAATAGACACAGAAATATTAATAATAGTATTAATAACATTTTTTTCACAGATAAGCTGTACGATAGGGGATATGATGATATTTTATACAACCTTTAAATTATGATTGGTTAGACATAAAATCAAAGTAGTTTGTTAATAGTTGCACCACATAGAGCTATTTAACACTTAACTTCCACGGGAAGTGCATTTTTTATATAACTAAATTATTAATTAATTTGCTCATATACCTTATTTGCCTCTTGGGAAACAAGCTCCTTGCAACCAGATTAATTTTGACTGATTTTATTTCGCTTGTATTCATTTACAACTCAATTATGACATGGTAAAGTCACCCTCAATTTAAAGACTCAGAATGAAAATAAATGTGACAGAAATGTGCTTAATTTTTATCATAATTTCCGTACTTCTGTATATGCGGTAGTTCTGCTGTCCCGACCTTGTGTAGAAAGAATTCCATTTTAGTATCCTAAGTTTATAACGCTGGGAGCGATAAAATGCTTTCACCTTATTGCTTGGATTGCAATAAAATATTGTAAACAATTTTGGCGATTAGCCCTCTCGTTACAGAATTATTATGAGTAGTAGTTCTTGTCAAGGAATTTTATCTTTGCTTAAATATTTATGTCCTGGGGGCACACTATACAAAACTAATTTTTTCGAGGTTTTGTTATGACGCTATTCAGAAATACATATTCGATCGGAGACAAGACGAGGCTGGTTCCAATTCCTTTTCTTCACTTTTGGTCGATCGGGTAATATTGTAAAAGTCAGGTGGGATCGATTTCACTTCACGTCGATATTTTGCCTGGGCAGAGGTTGACAGCTCAAAGCACAATACCTGACTTGAGTAAATTGATCTGTTAGCCGGGTTGATTCAAGTTGCACCTGGGCGGTTTCGCTGCTGCAAATATTACACCAGGTTTATATGCACTTCAATACTTATTCTCTTCGTTTAGTCGTATATGGCTATTTTCATTTTTAATTGCTCCAGTAGGTCAACCCATGTTTACTACTGCATATGCTTAGTCTTTACTATTTCGAACTTTGTTAACCTTCTGGCAGAGCAAATTGACTAAGAAATTCTTGAATGATTATCATTCAAGTTCGTCAAATCTTAGAATGTAAGGCAATTTATAAGTATATCCATACGTCGGTGTGAATGAATTCCCAAACAGTAGAACTGGCATGTTAAACGACATTCAAGGACTGCCTTTTAGTTCTGACGATCCTGAGGAATATAATTTTTAAGCTAAGATACATGAAAAAACTCAGGTTTCATTTGTATATTCATCAGAAAGTTTGAATACTTGTGTCTGAGTCTAAAATTTTAATACAGAAAAAATATTCTCTCATCCAAGCAAATTGACTCGGAAAAAAGGATACATGCGTAAGAATTGTTGTCAATGAATATTAGGTGTGATCTTCTACGCATGTAATGTAAGAACGCGTTTCATTTTATGGCTTGGTTGGGACTTCCAGTAGCACCAGACGTATTGTTTGTCCCTTTGGTTGGCTTTGGTTCGAGGAAGTTAGACGTTCGAATTCTTTCAAGTGTTTATTTGTGTGTAAATAACAAAAGAAACCATCCATTTATGTCTGTCTCTCTTCGAGAGTACAATGTTCATTTAATGCAAGGTAATTGACCTTACCTTGACTGCACAGGAAAGGAACCAGTGTTACAAAGTTAAAGGATTTGAATGTCGGTGTTCGGTGTTGCCTCATTTTACTGATATTTAACATGTCATATTAGTCAGGATTTACAGATTTGTGTCGTCTGCTTCAGTAGATCTACAGAAATGTTAATTGTGAATATCAATAATGACAAGGAACTGACTTAAGTGGCAACATGAACCTAGAATAGACGCCACCTTGTTCCGGAGAGCTAATTCGTTACCGACTTCCGGTTCGCCTGGAATTATTGTGTAATAGGATTTTAATAAATTTCTAAAGAAAGTTATTATTGTTGGGCCAAATAGAAAATTCGACAGCTCGAAAACAGTCCGAATAATAATCGGGAGGTCACGTTGACCAGTTGAGTATTTATGAATCAATTTTCACATTTACGAACAAATATATAATTATTCCGAGTTTTCTCATTTCTCATTTCACACTTCATAATTATTATAAAATTTAGAAATTCCAATTTCAACAATATAATATTGCTGTTCTCAGCGTATTCCCGTAAGATTGATGAATTCTTCACAGTCGACAGTCTAGACTCTGTCCACTAACGAGGTTTACGTTCTTCCTTAATTAAATTTTTTGTTTAATGAAATCCAAAGTTAGTTGAGACGAGACTTATACATAACTTCAGCTTCACCCTAAGTACTGTTTTTCTTACCCAAACTTTTGGTTTCAATGCGACGAAGCATGAGAAATTTGATGCATGGGTGAAAAAACGTTATTTTATATTTCATAAGAGAGTAACAATAAGTAATTTTTTATTATGTATGTGTTTCGTCGTGCTAAATGCATCTTAATCTCGACAAGGCAAGCATGAACAGTAAACGTAAAGTACAACTTAAGACACGCAGCCATGGCCTGTTTGAAGGGAATCTGAAAACAACAAACGGCAAACACCAACAAACGGTATCCCTTTGCGGGTTTAGTTTTTGGTATAGACACACCTTCCTATTAATTGGAATTAAATGCTTGAGTCCCTCAATTTAGACATAGTTCATACATCACATCCATTTTCATGGCTTTGCATGGCACGCATGCTGAAACCGTTTTAACTTCAACTTTAGTAGCACTTCGTTCGTTTCCTTGTTCATTTCTTCTCCTTCCGTCCTCTACTGCAATTTACCTTTTTTATTCTGCATGTTTTGGCTGTGCAGATGTTACGCAATTCCATGCTTCCATGGGTGCGTTAAAATGAGAACAAAATAAAAAATGGAATGTAAGACGTAACAGGACAGGAGTTGAGAAGAAATATTACAATGCAAAGAATAGACATTACTCACACTGGACTCCTTTTTATAAACGATTACTTGCACATTTCATTGAAACAGAAAACAAAATTACCTTAATGTAATGGTGTTACGGGTAATTTTAAAAATCCGCTCTGAAATCTTTTTATTCCAGTAAATATCCAACGTAAGTCGGATTCGGCACTTATTACACGCTGTGGTTTTGTTCTCAAAAGCTTCAATTGTCATTACGCTTTTAAATAGGTGAACAATTGTTAATTTTTATAGAAATATGGTGATCGAGATTAATCTTTCGGGCAGACAGTGAACGCTGCCATGTACCTTTGCTTTTAAATAGCTTTATACATAACTCTTTAGTTTTTTCCTACTACTGGGGTGAATTTCCGTCAGACAAAATTGAAAGCTTCCCATTTTAGCAAGCTGCTAATGTATTTTATAATGTATTATAGAACCCTAGTTATATTTCTAGAAACGAGATTTTGACGTTGATAGGATTCCTGGTGGGCAATTTTCGGCATATTTTCTCCACTAGCCAATGAAGAAATTAGTGGGGTCCTGGGTTCTTATGTAGATGCCGGTTTATAATTTAGTATTTATGCTAAAACTAAACTTATGTCAAACTCAGTTTCCAAAATAAGCACTGGTTCACTGGTTGCTATTCATTAATTTGAGCTGTGTATATTGTTCGTCCATACTCCATAGGTCTACTAGGAAACTCGGAAATTGTATGAATTGCCTACAACATAAATCTTACATGCACATTTAAAAGTTGAAGGGGACACTTGCATCAGCATGTTCGTTAGAATTAGCATGGACATTAATTCACAATTGGAGGTTAGTTGTACGTATATGGGTATGGATTCGATGACAACCAGAAGTAATATGAATTAGTAATAGTCTAAGCTGATAATTGATTAGGAAGGAAGGAAGGAAGGAAGGAATGAAAGTCAAGGGAAGGAAGCACGTGTCAAGTGAGAACCTTGAGTCCGGAAGTCCGTAAGCACTTATTTGTCAAGTATTCATAGTAATACGTATATACTAATACACTACAGATAGTTAAACAATGGGAACGGTGACGACAATTAGGCAATTACATTCTAGGTTAGGTCAATTGTTCACACTTCTTAGTGCATGAGTTTCAATTATATGCATTTTGATAACTGCTTACAGTTTCTGTTGCTGCTGGTGCATGTGCAAGTTTAAAACTACAGTTCATTTTTTACACCAGGTTTACCACTTTCACTTATTTTAAAATTTGGAACAGATTTTAGCCTCGGCATGGTGCAAACAGTCCTTGCCACTTGGCTCTGGTCAGGGTTAGATTCTTCGGGCAGATATGTGTCACTTGCTTTGCTTTCTAGAATTCCCTGCCGTAAAGGATGCCTTTCTTACCGAACACCAAATATAATTCTCACCGATTCTTTGCGATACACGATGGTATTTTGCCTTGCTTTAATGGAAATGTCAAGAAAGACAGCTAAATTTTGGAGCGTGTTGAGTAAATGTTTTTATAATTTCACTCATGTTTCTCGAAATTTCAAATATGACTGTATTTTACGTGCTCGTTAACTACTTCACAATTGGTACGTAATTTCCTTGGGCTTATATTTTAATACATGCCCGTTTAATATTATTATTCAATTGAAGGCAGGATACACGGTACGATAACGGTTAGAAATGACAAATTGGGATTTGCAATGTGCCTCCTACTCTTTTTTGCCTAATTTGAAGAGTACTACTTAAATAGTGAATTATGTAGCTTCACTTTTCATTTTCAAACTGACAAAGTGTGTGTATTTGTGTATGACGAAATGAAATGTTTCAACGGATAATAATTGAGAGTAAAACCCCAACAGTGTTCTGCTGAGAACCTCATGAGAAATTAAATTAAGGTATTGTAATGTAGTTTCCTGTACCTTAAGGTTTTTTTACGGAAAGCGAAACAATAAAGTGCAAGTCAAGTCAACCTGCTGTCGGGGCTAATTTATTTTACAATTCCTTAAATTCAAAGGTCATTGCTTCTTTTCCCACAAACAGCAGAAGTACTTCTGATATCAGGTTCACAATTGAAATGGATTTCCCATCATGCATTAAGTTAAAAGATTTGCAACTTTAGATGCGTGTCCGGATTTGAACTGCTTTGAAAATGCAATGACTTCTTTTTGTTTATTTGCTACATTTGTTGATGAATCATCAAAATCGAGCGGTATGTGACGTCCGGTTATTTACTAAACCTCGAAACGACAACGCTCACGAACTAATACTAAATGTCAATTAGCGTGTGTGAATATTATTAAATTTTTGCGGTATTGGGCAATGAAACTCAGGTCAAATCGAAGACATTATTTACCGGTTCAATTTGACCGTTTGATTCTATTTAAAAATTCGGGCCCTCTATTCATATATTTATGAGTGAAAAACTGGTTTCAGATGAGTCATTTTACTGAGAACCTAAACTGACCCGAAAAAGGCAATGCACTCATCTGCCTATCCAGTAGTTTTCAAAACATAAGAGTTTTCACACATGTTTTGAGGTTATTTTTTGGATTTCATTCCACCTTCGCGTGTCGAATCTAATTATGCACGGAGTAGATTACTCGACAGATAATTGGTGCAATGCACTCCATCACAGATCACAGAAAGTGATGTAAAAATCGTCAATTGAATGAACATTTGCAAAATAATAGTCGTACATGCAACATGCACCTACACCTGTCTGCGTATCAAATCCTATTAAAAATGGCACGAAAAGAGAATAATAGGTTACTAAAATCTAATGAGTCTACAATAAAGTTCACCCCTACACTTATTTCAAGTTCCAAGTAATTTGAATACGTTTAGTTTTGCTTGGTGGTTCGACTTTATCGTTGTAATCCACTGTGAATGTGATTTCAACTCTTTTGTCTGTCAAGGTTAATTCTAATTCCCATTGATCGTTCTTCGTCACACAAATTCGCCTGCAAAAGAAACAGGAAAGTTATATACCATGGTCGGAGTACAGGATGAATGACAATTTTTGGTGTAATGTTCAGTTCTACTGGTTCAATCTGCTCCGGAATTATAAACTCGATTCTTTGCTTTGTCTTGTGTGATCTGAATTTCTAAGTTCATTATTAAATAGAACGTCCTAGAATTAAAATTGTTCGTGCCAAGGCAAAGTAATTCGTGCCATTATAAATCAGGAGTAGGTTTGAATACGGAAATATAATAATTTAACACATTCAAGTGAGTTTAGATTATCTCCGGGCAATTCGGAACAACTTTATTTTATCAGTACAAAAGAAAGTTGAAAATTTGACTCCTCCTGGTAAATGGAAAGCGAAATCTTGTCTAGTATATTCAGGTTGTAGTGACACTTCGAAAAAGAAATTTTAAGATGCTGGCGATTCAGTAAAAACTCTTGCTTCAGTTTTTGAAATTTTATATAAGTATACAGTATCGCATATGTACTCGTATGTTCATCCAGCTTCCTAATTGCAAATGTACAAAATCATGTATTTGTTTGTATTTCAGATATTTTTTCTCGTTAGACACTTACTGAGTCAGTTGTGTTACCAATGAAGCGATAAGTGCATTAACCGGCAGCTGGCGAATTAGGAGGTGAAAAATACAACGTTCGAGGACGAACATGCCAAACCAGAGATCCGTAACAAATTAACAACTAAGGAAGGAAAACTCCACAAAACGTACGGGACTCTGTCCAATTCTGGCAAAAGTTAACAGCAACAGGAGCGGTGGTCAATGTACCAGTACAAGAACGAAGTCTCAGGTGCTAAACAGATGCTGAAGCAGAAGTGATTCATAATATATTGTATTATTATATAATATTATTCATCAGCACGTACACACATCGCTAGGAAAAACAGTAATCTTTGTCATAAATGTGTGAAGAATTATTGTTGGTCTGCGGACTTTAGAGATGTGATTATCAAGTCGTTAAAAAATAGAAGTGGTAATAATAAGTAGAGTTTGAAGGAAAGGAATGCAGGATTTAAGTCTGAAAGAACAATGAATGACAAAACAGACGAGAACAGGTGTGAGGCGGAAGTCGCCGGCACGCGGACGGATGGAAATGCGACAATGGAAAATTGTCCTTCCCATTGTCCAACCAACTTTGGTGACAAAGAAGAATCTAATTATACCACGTCCAACCAGTTGGGAGAACCGTTCACATTTACAATTGATGAAGACGTTCGGTGGCATCCTGAGAGTGTCAATAATGAAACACATCTGCACCGGGACTTCAGGGGTCAAAATTCGGAAAATATATTTCCAGATGTAACCATCACGAGCACGACCACATCTGCGACGAATCCTTTCAACTCTAATCCAACATCAGACGTTGTGACCATCATGATTGACAATGACAATGAGAATGACACAAATATTTTTCAAATGCAAACTCAAGATGACATTGCCCAGGTTCTGGAGAATTTTAATTCAATCCTGGATAGTATTGACCTAAATTATAGTTCTTCAATTGAACCTGAGAGTTGTAGTAGTCATGACCTTGGCCTTGAATTTAGTGATGGCGGGGGTCACATTAATGACGAGGAAGAATTCCTCATTGTTGTGAATGATAGAAATGATAACAATGACAATAGTTCAGAGGCAATGGATCGGGAAAGTTGCGAAGAGACTGAAAGTCCGATACCCGACAGTGAAGATAATAATGGGAGTGAACCTGACCCTGAAGAAGGTTATGAGAGTGATCGTCCCATGGTCCGGGCTTCTATGAGAAAATTAAAACCAGTTCAAATGTTGCCAATGCCGATTTCAACTTCGACCTCAACCATTATTGAAAGTCCTATTCATCATCAAACTATTCCAGGATTTGCGACCACTCTTAATTCACCACTCACAAACCGAATATTAGTCGCTAGTCTTGTTAATACTGTTTTGTCACCGGGATACAATGAAGGTGGTACAAATGAAAATTCTAACCCTGGGCAAACAATAGGAATAGGAACGACGACCGGAAGTCGGAGCCAGTGTCATAGTCGTAGTCAGAGTCACAATAACAATCATGCATTCATTTCAAATGGAAATGCCAGTGACCTTACAACGAGTGCATCTGTGATTGACCTTGTTCATGATGTTCCTTCTATTACAGACAGTAATTCACAACCGGCGACGACGACGTTGGGACAGCTTCAAAATAAATTAAATTTAGTGCCAGTACCAGTACAGGGGTCAAGCAATAGTAGTAGTAGTGGTAGTAGTGCAAATTTTGGAATGAGCAGTGTTACGAACTCACCTGTTACACATAATTATATTCCCGATCCCAATACTTTCGGATTGGATTCAGCTGACCCAGTAACAATTCTTGCTCCGATTCATCCTAGTGTAGACGAAATTCTTCGTCGAGCGGTGGAAGCACAAAATGCCAGCTTCGCAACGACTGACAACGAATTACTCGTCGAAACAGTTCAGATTGGGGCCGCCGTTATAAGTCAAAGTCAGAGTCAAAGGTGAGGAATTTTTGTTGTCTCAATTATTCGGACCAAGTTTGGTTTTTCACGGTATGCACTTTAGAGGTATTGTTAAATGTCATTCTCAAAATATCTAATTAATACCGGTATAATATTTATAAAGATGACATAATGAATTATACGCATTATGCATAGGGTGTGCAGGACGGGTCATAACGTTTGCTCCAATTAAAGCTGACAGTCTTCTAGAAATAATTGAGATATACATTTTTCAGAAAATATTAGCTTTCCATTAGGTAGGAATATCAATCTAAAAATGACGAGAATCTCTCATCTATTATATGCTAATTTCTATACAATTATTTTCTCCGTTCAGTGTCAAAATGAGATATAAAATTGTATGTTACAGTTGTTTTCGGAAATATTCAACTTGAGTTAAGTCGAGCAATATCTACGAAATATAAAATTGTTTGTTACTGTTGTTTTCGGGAATATTCAACTTGAGTTAAGTCGGGCAATAGCTACGAAAAAATTGGTTTGAGAGCATTTTCATTTAATAGATTAGTTAACAAGTGTTGTCTTTTAGAGCGATCTGAACTTTGATTCTATGCTAAAACATTGACGTGGAGAAACGGAAATGTTTAATATGTGATATTTTGCTGTTTTACAATTCTGTATTTATTCGATTCAAGGTGTGCTAGCTTGTCATGATAAGGAATTCATTAATCGCATTAAGGCCAACATTAAGTTTTGTGTGAGTGAGAAGTGGTTGCGCTCACACTTCCTGCTTTAAAGCTTAAATTGAGGAAACAAAGTTTATACATTTTAGAACAATAAATTGTTATTCTATTAATTTTCTCCATAAATAAGCTCTTAATTCAAGGTGCTATATGAAGGAAAGAAATGTTTAATTACAATTAGAATTAATTTTGGTGGCAATAATTTGGACTACTCCTGTTTTACTTATCTCCTCTGTCAAGTCACAATTAAAAGTGTGAATGATCGATCAAATGGTTCCATTTTCCGACTCATAGTTTGGTGTCTCTACTATCAACCACAAAGGCAGTATCAAAATATTTCGAAGATATTATTTATTAGATAAAAATTAGTTCCACTCAAAATCCAACCGAGACTTCAATTTTACTTCATAACGTCCGGTAGATAATGTTTTGATCCAATGCTCGATTTTTTTAAAGGGTTCCATTCGTGACATTGCAGGCGAAATATATTTCTTGTTAGATCAAACTGAGGCGCTAATTTTACCAATACCTAAAAATAGTCATGATATATGAGTTTTCTCAACTTTCAAAAGGAAATTGAACAATGTATAAAAAATTGTTATTTTATCAGTAATAAGTCAAGAGATGCATACACGCAAGCGTTGTATTGTATAGATCTACGCATTATTTTTTATGGAGACAATAACGAAGTCAAAGTCAAGGTGAGATATGTAGATACAAAAACAAAACAATGAAATCATGACGAGTTATCGTCAATAATTGTGATGCAAATTGTGGAGGCGCGGTTCTATGATGTGGATACGTCGTTCTGTTCAAATTATGCGTAGTAAGGTAAAATTTATAGAATCGTTTCTTCTCAAACTACAATCCCAATCACACATTGTTTTTCATTCAGAAATATACGACTCACGTCACACTCGATGAATTTTTAAAAATAATTCCAAAAATTGTTAGATAACTTACTGAATTGCTTTCTTTATCGTAAAACACCTTGAACGTCCTTGTAAATCCGATCAAGTTCACATGGAAATTGAAAAATTCGTCTGCATAATTCTTACCGTTTTTCTTAAACTGCAATTTTTTGAGTAAAGTTACACTTGCACGTACAATCTGATAAATCCCGTTGATTAATGTAAGGTACGAGTTAGACAGATCTAAGCAAGTTCGGCGAGGCTTCATTCAAGCGTCAAATTTTTATTTTTGTTTACCTGATGAAAACTCCGACGTTCATGTCCCTACCTTTTTCGCGAAAACTTGCAGAACAGGTTACTCTGTGAAGAGATGGGTTGGTCAGTGTTAAATTATTTTTGCAAAGTCACAAACAAGTTTGTTGTTCAGATTTTATTGTGATCAGTCATCAGTCACCTTCTGTCCGTATACAAAAACCGGACTCCTCTCGTAGTTAAAATGTTGGAGCGTTGATCAGGATAAGTTTTGTTGGTCCTCATTTGGCGCCCAATTATCACATTTCGACAATATTTTGATGAAGTCCAATGGTGGGATAATCTGGATACCTAAATTAATGCAATCCTCCAATTCCGAGAGAAACTAGGAAATAACAGTCGGGAAAAGTTTAATTTGAAGTTGTAATTTGCTACCTTTATTAGCTCCTTCTGGAGAAGCTTTTCTAGCGGATCGTCGATAGTAGATCGACTTAGACTTGGTGGTTAGCCAGATTGGTTGAGAATAAAAAAGAGAGAATTCTAGTTTCCTAGTCAGGTACATTATTTTTGTTGCACTTGAATATCGAAATATCTACGAATTGTATAGCGCGGTCGCTGAATCTCAAACTGTATTTTTCTAAAAAATTTGAAGGTCGGATAGAACCTTCTAAATAAGTGGTCATAATATATTTCTGAAAACAGGTTTGTAATTTTCAATTGAAAAGTACTCGCGACGGGATATTTGCAAGACTAGTGAACGAGGATTTGTTTATGGAAACGGTATTTGTCCATTAACTTTCAATGTATGAAAAAACTGTTCCCTCTAAAATTTTCTGAAAACTGACGCGTTATTTTATATTAATCAATGTGAAATATTGAACTAAAAAACTCTGCTTTAAAAATTATATTGAAACGGGGCCTTTCTGACCTCACGGCAAAAGGTCGAGCACCGACTCCACACATCGGACTTCGGGATGTTCAGGAAAATTTTATGATTTCTGAGTTATTCGTCGTTTCGATGGATTTAGAATGAGAAAACATAGCTGAATTTGATATTCTTTTCCCGTTAAAATGCATGCAATTAAAAATCATGGTTCAAAATTTTAGCACTCCAAATTGGTGATTCCTTCTGAACGTGAAAACCATTAATGGCTAATTCAACTGTATCCCCTGATGTCAATTTGGGGAAGCCCGAAGAGCACGATAACTTCCAATTACCAATGAGACCTATATGTTTGTACGGGGGTCATCCAAATTTACTAACCCTGAGCGTTTGTGGACAACTAGACTTTCAAAGCAGACGAGTGTCTCTTTCTAGAACATAATTTTGAATTTAAAAAATGAATCAATAAATTTGATTTTTTTTATTACAGTAATTCATCAAGTGCCAGCACTAGTACGAGTACCAGTACAGTCAATACAGACACTTCCCGGCGAAGTAGCACAACAAATCCTACCGTCACTGCCACGGCCACCACGACGACCGGTACAAGAAGAAATGGCGGTAATGGAAGACAGCACATTTCGGCCGCAGGAGTAAACCCTGGACGATGGCCACATCGTCTCAGCTCAGTCCTGGCTCTCATTGGTTGCACGCTTGGACTCAACAATATTTGTCGATTTGGACTATTGTCCGTAGAGTACGGAGCCAACTTTACAATCCAGTTCATTTTCTTGTCTCTCGTATTTGGAATTCCACTCCTCACATTTCATATGTCCAGTGGACAATATTTAGCATCGGGGATAATTGACATGTGGAAAATCTCACCGATTTTTCAGGTTTGTTTAGCATGAATTTCGTTCTGAAACTTGACAATTTTTTGACATCTGACAACAAATGCAGTTTACCAAATCGGCGCGCCATTTTTATATTTGTCACTATATGGATTAGACTATTCTTTCAACAGTTAGATCAGATCCCTGGTAACTTTGAATTTTTAATGACTTGTAAACATAATGAATGGGATTATTCACCTGTACGATCGGCGAATCCAAGTGTGAAAAGTAGTTTTCACTAATCTATCGGTGAAGGCTTAATCTCAATTGCTGATACTTATACCATGATGCGAAACTTTTGCTCAAAAATTAAACAATAATTAAACTATTGTGTTCCTTTCTGCAGGGAATTGGAATTGGACTAGTAATTGCACAAGCCATGGTTGGGGTATACACAGCCGTCGGGGTTTCCTGGATGTTTATTTATTTTAGAGATTCGTTCATCACAAGATTTGACCTATACCGTTGGGGGAAATGCTTCCGAGACTTCAGAGGTATATTTCAGCACCTGCAATATTTTACAAATTGATAATACAAATAGTTTCATTTCATGGCTAGACATTTTTAGGCTAGATAAGTTGAAATTAACATCTAGTGGGTCATTGAAAAACCAAAGAATTACTGCAGAAACAGTGAAAGCTTGGGTCCAATGTTGACATCAGGTTGTCGCAAGATTTTATTACAAAGAATTCAATTGAATTTGAATTGTGGATCGGTCAGGGTCTTGGTGGCTGCTGACTCCAGAATCAGAATTGGTCACATTCGGACAATGGAGTACGTAGGAAATACTCAGAATTAACTCACACTAACCTGAAATCCACGCATTCTTCAGATCAACTATTTTTTAAACACCGTACCAGTGAGGCTAGGGGAAGTCAGCATTAGAACAGCACAAAGTTACATGGAGAAGTTCGAAATGATATTGACAAACCAAATAGTATACTATAATATCAACCAATTTTGGACAAACTGAATTAGTCAATTTGAACAAAATTCGTTCTCGGAGTCCACTACGAAGTTCGTTTTTCAAAATTTAACTGACCAATTCTCAAAAATTTTGAACCTATTTGCTTACAATATATTCATTTTCTTTTTCAAAGAAATCGGAGAGGTGTTAAAACTCTGTTTTAAAAAATCCTCTCCATACTGTACTTCCTAGACAAAATGTCTATACTGTGAATACTGATGTACATATTCTAAAGCCGAGTTCTGGCTTTTACAGATCGTTTGTGCTCTTATGGACCACTCCACCTTAATAAAAGAGGACCGTCTACGTTTATTTTTCAAATTCTTGATATTTCCGTCTAAATGAAATATTTGTGGACAAATTCGGACTATTAGTTGTCTGCTTTTATCTGCTAGTCACAATGTCGACGAAATAAATTTACATATTTTAAATCTCTGAATTTGATGGGGTTTGTCCAGAGTTAAACACACAATATGCATACTTCTACATCCATATTTGCCATTTGGTTATCTTGTAAAAATTGGCGCAGTAAACAAATTAACTGGAATATTTCTCATTTACATTATGTCACATTCTCGTGCATACTTCCAAGAATATAAAGAAAAAAGTCCTTCTCAAAATCAAGGACTTGTTTTCTGTTTTTCAGTTCAAGAGATGTGTCAGTTCATAATTACAGTGCATCTTGTGATGACGTAAATTGCTCAGAATTTGTTTATTTATGACAGATTATTCTAATTTAAACTTTATGGATTCGTGGCAAGGAATTCATTAAACAATTTAGGGCGAGCGGACATTGTCTCATGTAATTATGAGCGCATCCAGATTTGCTATTTCAGTGCCAAGGTTTACATATGTATTATTGTTGTGGCCAAAGCCAAGATGTTCCAATTTTAATGGCAAATGTTAATTACCGGTTTAGCTTGAGTTTGAGAAGGTGGTCGCTCAGGTAGGATCACATACACAATATATTTTATAATTGACAAAATAAATTATCTCGAGGTCTATTCAGGTGGTTAAGTAATTCCGATATGTTGAAATCTTACAAATTAGTCTGTAGTTTGTTCATAATTTGTAGAAATATAAAAGTAGACAGCTAATATGAATTTATCTAACTGCGTCTTAACCAAATCGATACTCAATTGATGGCCGGCGATAAAAAAAAAGTATTTTGTTTGAGCTTAGATCTAATGAGACTAATTTGAAAGAGAAAGAGCAATTTTGAAGATCTAAGATGTCATCTCGTCTGGCAAGCGAAAACTATAGGCGCTTGCAAATTTTTACAATTTAGAGGGAAGTGGTTAAAATCGTGTGAAATACTGAGAGCATGAAAATTTTTGTCCGTAAGAATTTCTAATTAATTCGTACGTCCAAATTTTGTTTTTACTACACTTTACAAAATTTCTGCAAGGTCAATTTGTATGTTTTGAATACACGCTGAAATTAACTGGGATTGGTTAGGTGAAGTGGTTTTATTTTAAGTAAATACATATTACCGAATTTCTAAGGATTGATATTCATAATTTAGAAGCAATTAGTCCATTACAATTTTCAACACGGTTGGTTTTTGTTTTTATGCAGATTGCGACCAATACTTGTTCAACAGCACACAACTTGCAGAGACTGTCCCAGACTATTTTAAGTAAGTTTTATACTTCGGCAAGAAATAGAGTTTAAAGAAATACAATGAATTCGGGATTAAATTAAAAGTACTCAAAGTATACATCATCTCCGCTATTTCACGATTGTAATGAAACCGCAATTTTGTTTGTTTGTAGTCTTAATATTTTCTCTGAATTCCTTGTACTACTTACGTTATGTTCTCCTGATTGACAAAAAATCTACGAACCTAATTGAGCTTTTAATTGGTTAATTGGATGTTTATTATTTGTTCAGTGGAGTCGTCTTACAACGAAGCAGTCCGGATTATCCAAACTCGAGTTTTCCGACGAGTAGTCTCAAGTTCACGGTTGCTTTCAATCTGGCAGTAGTTTGGATGCTTATTTTTGTGTCCCTCAGTAAAGGTACTTTTTCGGCTTTGATACAATGGAATCTTATACTTAACAATTTTGAATACTTATGATTTGTTTCTTAGGGTTAAAATCGTACGGGAAAGCCATCCATGGGTTTGTGTTGGTGCCGGTGTTTGCTATCCTAGTCCTGGCATCGAAAATGGTCGGTTTGGTTCCTTCAGACCAAACTAGCTCACTTTTTGGCCAAACTGCTTGGTCCAACTTTTTCTTCAATAGTCAAGTAATTTAAAATGAAAAGATGAAGTAGAATGAAGAATTCATTTTATATGTATTAATTGAATTTTGTCGTATTTAGACATGGGTGATTGCTGCTCGTGAAGCATTTTTTACTTGGGGACTCTTGGGTGCATGTGTGATGCAGGTCACATCTCATAATCGGCCATCACACTCACTCAAATCCGACGCTTCAATCGTCATTTTCATCACGACCTTTGTTCTACTTTTGAGCGCATTTTTGGGAAATGCTTGTTATTCAGTTCTAGCTTCCCACGGATACACTTATGTTGCAAGTTCTTTCGGTAAGATTAAAAAGTTATTCTGCACGAGAGTTTAAGACAATTCGACGTGAACGAATTTTGGAAGTAACGGAATAAAAATAGGTGGAAATGCGCAGGAACTTGTACACTGTTACACACTAGCTGTAGCGCACTGTTTACCTGGAATTGTATGCCTGCATACTTTGTCACAATATCCTGGATATGCTAAGAGTTGACCTTCCGGGTTGTGAAATTATAGACTCTGTTCATGAGGTCAACATTTTATCCTTGCCTAGCAAGTTCTTAGCATAGAATAACTTATCATATGGCAAAAATGTTGACACCTATAAATCAAGTCAGTCGCGTGGGTATTCTTATTTGTTTATCCAGTCGACGGACATTGACCTGAGACATTTGCCGGATGTTCTTATGAAGTACATGAGCAAATGTCGTTCTGATCTCTTCAACCTGAACATGAACTTGACATAATTTCACACACAATTTTGAATTTGTAAAATAATAAATGTTTGTTTGGTTTTTCCTTGTAGAAAGTGATCAGACATACAAGTTTTTGATTCGAAAACCACCAGAGAATTTACTTCCGTCAAGCATGAGTCATCACACATCATTCTTAATGGGTGTCCGTATTGTTCCACCATCGGATATGCCGAATGGAAGTACGGTTAGCGGCTACCAAGTCCTAAGACTCGCCACAGAATTATTTCCGGCCACAATGGCTGTACTTGGTTCCCAAGGATTGTCACCGTTTTGGACCGTTTTATTTTACTTCACATTTGTGTTGTTTGGAATCGCTCAGCAGGTAATAGCATTTGTTGACAGATTTTTGCTAAAGTTTTACTCTTTTATTTGGTAAAATTCTTTAATTTAATCACTTTAGATTTGTAAGGGAACATTTTACAGCATTACGCGTCGATTTTCAAGAGATTTTTTTACCTCGTTATGTGATAAAGTTTTCAATAGTTTATAAATCAGGGTATTTGTTTCTATCAATGTTCTCACACTCATCTGTTCGGACCTTAAATTTGTCCACAATTTTCTACGTGTATTTAACACTGAGTTTATCAGAAAGCAGAATTATTGTGGCTATGAATTTACTAAAAATAATTCGAAATGTCTTGACGAAGTTAAGACGGTATCTGGTTCTAGCTGTAGCGGTGCTTTACTTACAAGTAAACCTATTTCGATGATAAAAACCAATCGACCCAAAAACCATTCAGATATGTCAAACCAGGTGTCCTGACCTCCAGAATAAACATTTTGTCGGCAGATAAAATTTTTCAATTTTTCGAATTTTTTTG
>JAQFYE010000606.1:0-32644 GCA_034694305.1 Protaphorura glebata
AATGGTGGTAAGGAGGAGCAAGTGGTATTATGCCTTAGTTGTGACTTTTCCCAGCCCATTTTCAAATGGGCATTACGGCTAGTTGATTTAATAAAAGTTACACCAAAAATTTCTTACTCTGCTTTCGTCAACTTTAACTTGCTAGCTCTTCCTGTCCCCGACCGAATCAGATTCTCAGCCCTTAGAAACAGCAACAGCAACTCTAAAAAGTAAAGTAATTCATACAATTAATGAAAAAAATACAGTACAAATCAGTTTAGTAAAACCTAAATCATGTAAGATACAAAAACTTAAAGAAATTGGTCATCACATTTGTAATTGGAACTAATTTTAATTACATTGCTAAGAGTAACTACATGTTTGGTTATTTCGAGGTGTAGAAATTTTGAAACAAAGTAAGGTTCTGCGTTACGGAGTCTTGTTCAATAAAAAAATTTATTAACCATTGTAAAAACACAAATTTTAACCGATACGTCTAACATAACCACAAAATTTTACTGCCAAGTATTTTCAATGTTGGGTTTTCAAGGTCGCCATTCCACACGTTCAACAAATCATCGGACGCATTATGTCGTCAAAAATCAAAGTTTAAATTCTCTAACAAGGTCCACACCGATTTACAAAAGTAAACAGACCATTCAAATAAATCTGTCATAAAATCACTGAATAATATCACGAATTAATTTAAATTTTGACATTTTGTACCTACTCTACTTAGAACGCTGTCAATCTTTAATGGATATGAAGACACAGCAAGATCAATTTCTTAAGGAAGGATTGACGATGTCAAACAAGGCGAATAAAAACTTTTTGGTCGGAGAATGGCCTAAATTGATTCATGAAACAGGTTACCACAATGAAATCACAATCCAAGAGAATTTAGGAAGTGGAGAGCGCTCATTCATTACAAAATCCTCGAAACGCTCAAAGTCAAAATTGAAACGTCGTTCAAAATCAAAATCTTTATTTAAAAACAAACAATATTCGGACTTGAATTTAAATAAAAAGATTCCATTGGAAATACAAATTAAAGTCCAACCGCCAACCTGTCGGAGTTATCACGATCGGATTTCTATGCAAGAAAAATTTACCAAAAAATTGGCTCTTGTCAATAGAAAATTTGAATTAGATTCAACCCGACCAAATCTTACTTATGATAAATTATTCTTGGACAAGGGTTGGGATATTGTGTTGGAAATCGTTGATCAATACAAAGGACAAACTATTGTTACAAATCGTTTGATCAAGAGCCGTAAAGATGACAGTGTTATTTTATATGAATGTGATCATTCAGTCCAACATAGTCGATTTCAAGATTTAATCCAAGAAGCAAAATGTATTAGAAATGATTTGACGAATTTGCCACATTGTGTTTGGGAATCCGAAGTACAAAAACATGAACAGATGTCATTCGAAAGCCAAATCGACAATTTATGGTTCGCGGAAGACTACAGCAACTATGACTATGTAGGATCATTTCCACGAAGCAAAAGAAAGGATAACACGAGGAACCCTTGGAAAATTCTGAAGAGACACACCCTCAAAAAATGTCAACGCCAACGCCAAAATTTTAAGAAAATCAGACAGCGTATAAATATCCCACCGAGGTACAAGGAGGTTTGGACGAATTGCAAGCAACAAATTCTCGCAAGAATTGACAGACGACCATGCCGCCAGCAGAATCCTTCCAACTAACAATTCAGTGAATGTTAATCGGTTTCGTCTAGGTTTGTATTAAACTTTAAGGAAATGTTTCCTCAGTGTAACTATAAGTAATAAACTGTGTCCCTAATATACTAATCGTAAGTAATAAAGTCGAAGTGCGTCATCAATGTACTAAACAATAAAGTTTGTCCTGAATTAATGCTCTACATAAAATATGAATCATGACTTTGACACGGTGAGGCTGACTGTGCAAACGAATATTCCGTTTTAAAATTAGAGGACTTATTTTCTTGGAAGATGCGTCCATAACTTTTACTTCGGAAACATTTCAAGAAACATTGGTGAAAATTTCAGATGATTCTATTAGAAAAAGCAGGAAGAGTAGACAAGGCGATTTCCTTTTCCGGGAGGTCTCACTGCTGTCTCCCGTAACAACCAAATCAAATTGAATAAAATTACGGACTGCATTTCCCATCTGATTACATTGGGAGCAAAACGGTGGTTTTGCTCCCAGAGGTTGTTTTTTTAGTTTGTTTACCCCAAGGCGGGTCAAGCTGGTCTTTCGGTTTTCTAGGAGAGCCGACAACTGATAAACAACCAAAATGAACAATAATCCGTGTCGGAAATGTCTATATAGGAAAAATACATTAGCCGCCATCTTATTTTTTCAATTTCTCATTTTGGGAAAGCGAGAAAGTCATTCACCCCTATGACAACCAATACAGAATGTCTATAAGCAGATTAACATTGGTCCCGAAACCAGGTTTTCGTAGTACATTGGCATGGGATGCGGGACCAGGCAAAAATAAAAGTTGTTATTTTGGTTGTTTATCAGTTTTCGGCTCTCCTAGAAAACCGAAAGACCAGCTTGACCCTCCTTGGAAGTTAGTAGGATGAGTAACTGTGGCGACGTAGGACGTCACAAAATATATTTAGTGGCCAAGCGGTCGAACTTTTCGGACCTCCACTTAAGTTGTTTGAAGGTAAAGGGCGATAACCCATGTAAAAAGCTAGCAACCATAAAGGTCAGAAGATTGCCGTACGGACTGTGAATGGTTTTCTGTAAATAAAACGTGATGTCATTTGTGAACAGCCCACACTGTAGAAAATATAGCGATGATTATCAAAATAACATAATACATTGGAAATTGAACACCTTCGGGTTTATTTATTGCAATTAAGGATTTGGTTATATAGATAAACTAGCAAATTGACGTTTCACTGTCAATGTTCATACACTGAGCAGTATGCCCCACTAAAAGAACAAATTCTTTACAAATTGTCAGCCGTTCTTTCTCCTTTTCTGTTTCTTTAATTTCCAACTCTCTCCAAATCACGTTTTGACATTGCAGACAAATCATTCCGAAACTAGATATCATTAAAGGAATCACAATGACATAAATCGCATCTACACTATACAAGTCCCCTGAAATTACCCCCTGAAACCGGTCAGCCAGATAAACAAAACATAACGTATTAATTACCACATTTTCCAAAAGGAAAACAGTTTGGGTTATCCAAAACCGTGAACCAAGTCGTCTTTCTATAATATATACATATGTAAATATAAATGTGAATGTTCGTCCGACATAAGACAAGAAATTGAGCAATGAAAAATTCTTCAAACTTTCGGTGTCACGGTCACTGTAAAGGCTATAACCCAGAAATAACAGCCAGTGGATGGCACATATTGTAAAGAACCAAGGTTTTGAAGTTACGAGGAGAAATTGTAGGGAAAAGAATCTTGTAGAAATGACGCCGAAATAGCCAAGGAACATTAGAAGTAGACCTAGGAGTGAAACGTTAGATTTTTCGATCAACGGTGAGCCAGCAGCTAAGGCTTTGTAGGCAAAACATATTGACCAGCTACAACTGACTAACGAGGTTCCCACGGATTGAATCACACCCCGCGATACTGAAAAGAACAAGAAAATATATGCATTAGGTCGCACATGGGACAAACAGTAGTCAATTTTGACCTTGAAAATATTTCAGCAACTGGAAGAGATTAATTTTCGAAATGCAGGCATTTTCTTACTTTCTCCCCCCATCGGTCCGTTAGGATCATTGAGTTGAGTAATGGCAATGTACAATTGAATTGATATCTGAGGAATGGCCTCGATGAAGGATTCGATCAGTCGCGTAATCGCCATACTGCCAAGGAGCCAAAGAACTCTTTGCGTATACCACTCGTCATTCAACTGCTTTCGATTCGAAAAGGAAACTCGGCGATTAAAGAAATATGCGTTGACCGAGTAAAAAAGGTATTCCAGACTCCTACAGAAACAAATAAATTTGAAACTGGACAATTTTAGTAGGTACCTATGCAGTTGGACTAGTGATTATATATTTGTTGCGAGGGTGAAACTTCACCGCAATATTTCGAATTTGAAGAATCACCACCTCTCCGCCAAAGTGCAAAAAATTGTGCAAATGTGCAAAAATCCAACAATGAGGCATAATGGTGGATTAACTGTTTGGTTACGGTCCTAAGTTCTAAGTAAATACCTCCTGACAGCTGACAATAAGGGAACGACCCGAGGTGCCGGTCCGACCTAGACTCGCCATACACTTTTTCACACCAATTAGGATTCCCTGACATGAAAACAGTTAAAAGTCGCGTGTTAAAATAAAGTACTATTTTTGGCCTATCTTCGAAAATATCATTAAAACAATCCTGAGGTCCCCCCTTTGAAAAAAATGAAATCGTGTGTAAAAATGCATACTGTTTCCACTGCTTTTCATTTCGCGTCAATATTGAGAGATGCCGATGAGATATATTACAGAAAATTTTGCGCTTTAGCTTTCTTGACCTGCTTCTAACGTTGGCAGTATATGCCATAAATTTTCGGCGGATTTTGATAGACGGGCCGCGACTTTATTTTCTGTCGATGGATTCAACACCATTAACTTAGGCAACATTGCGCGTCCAGCAAAAAATAAAGTCGCAGACGGGCCCCATCACGTCTTCACCTAATCTTGAAACTAATCAATAAAACTTTCTCACTTTAGCGCCAACCCCCACACGTTGTGCGCAGTTTTATTACCGGTTTCCATAAAATTTGACCGCTTTCACATTTATTCAAATGTTTTCAAAGACCACCGGTGCACACACGAACAATTTTTTCTCTGATCTTCAGATTCTTGATATTTGGAACAGTTTTTACTCCAAAACTATTGTCAAATAGGTTAAATTAGATCGGTCTTAGAAAATTCCTCGGAAAGTCAAGAAGTTTTCCAAATGTTGTGAATCAAAAAGATTCATGACAGCGCAGCGATTCACGAAAAAATAGCTTGGTCCTGGGAGCTCTGAACTTCACAAAATTTCGATCTAACCATACTACAATACAATCGGCCCAAACCAGGAATAGGCTTTGACTTACTCTAACAATGGGGTGAGTTGAAGAAGCGTCACAATGGCATCGCCAAATTTCCTCTTCGTCGTTACTTCAGTTCGTTTTCTAGTTCTATTTTTGAAGTACTTAGTTATTTGAAAGTTGATTCATAATTAGAAGTTCAACTAGATTAATTTATTACCCATTGAAACGTAAGATAGCAATCATAATGGACGGGGTCACAACTGATAAAACTGTAAGGAAACATTCCAACCACCAAGATCCTTTGAAATACACGTAGGCAAGGTAGACATCCGACCCAACGTCATAAATATAGAGTCCTATCGAAAATACAATGAGGAAAAATAAGTCCAGCGCCGATACGTAATTCTTCCGTTCTATGTTCTCCGAATCAGGTTTGTTTTCATTATTTGGTTCTTCATTCTCAATGAGACCAATGCCATTGTCAGTATGAGTAGGATTGCGCAGTAATGTATCTTCATTGATGGAACGTGGCTTTTCATCATGTCCATTAACGTCATCCTGAAAATTTCAACAAATCTTTTGGTATTCAGTTCGGAATATTTTGAAATATTAAATTATTAAACAAAATCTTATTTTTGCATCAAGATTTTATGTAACTTCCGCAATTGGGGGAGGGGAAGGGTTCAAAAAGAATTCCTTTCATTAAAATTTTTGGTTGAGGACTTTACAAATGTGGGGGAAACACTTTTCACTAAAACTATATACTTAAAGAAATAAATTGCAAACCTTTCCTGACATTGCAAATCCAAATGAAGGTGAAACATTCAGGCTAGAACCGACTTGGAACTGACCTACTGATTCTCCTTCAACCAAATTCCCGAATAAGTCTTAGTTTTCCGCTAATATCACACTGATTGGCGGAATTGCATAGTACATTAAACTGATGACACATGTTTAGTTTAGATCCTAGGAAATTTGCACCCACATGAAATGACTTAAGTAAATCCAAACTTTTCTGAATGTAATGCACACTTGGTGTTGACTCATTGCATGCATGACTACAACAAAACCTAACAAACCAGTAGTTGTGTACTGTATCACTGTATGCATGTGGATGTTGATTTCATTTCTATCTATATCTGACAAGGAAACTAGATCAACGAGGGAACTACCGCACTTCTCAAAAACCGATACGGCCACAAAAATTCTTAGAAGTTTTATTATGCCGAAGTGAAGTATATTTGTTCGACGGCCACTGCCATGACTGCCACAGACGATATTTTTGAGAATGTTGCACAGGATACCCCATGCTTATCTTCAGAATAAAGACCTTTGCAATTTTTCAGAAAGCTTGTTTGTATTCTTGTGACCGTGACAGTGGTCATTCCACAAGAATACTTCGGCATAATAAGTTTGGCTATCCAAACAACCACTGCATTTTTATGGCCGAATCGGTTTTCGGACAGGTTGGGTAGTTCCCTCGTAAATGAACTGACGGGGTTATCGTAAGACTGTGACACACTGAATTCAATGAATTGACAAGGAAATGTCTCTTATACAATTTTCTCCGTTCAAAGCGATTTAGAATTTATTTATTTCAAAAGCACTTCTGGTAATATGAAAATTGTAACTCCGAATTTAGAAAATAATTTGTAGGACAGTCAAGCGCCTGGAGTGAGAAACTATCGATTTTGAAAGTAATTATTTCCTAGCCAATCCATTATTACCTTTACAATTGATTGACATTCTATATTAGAAAAAATTCAGAAGGGTGTCAGATGACCACCGGACTGATAAAAGTAAGCATTACAATTATAATCAGGTTAAATCTGAGGTGCAATTGTTTGCTGGGATATGCATTCCCCATTCACTGGATCACAATGGTCTTGATTTGGACAAGAGCATTCGGACGTACAATTCTGTCCCAAAAATTAGACGGACATGGTGCATTGCATTCGATTCCGTCCCAACCAGGTTTACAATGACATTTCCCAGCCAACACGTCACACCTGCATAATAATTTGTACAATTTTGTAGAAATTGGTTCATTTAATTCCAATAAAAGTTTGTCTTACATCTGAGTCTGAGTATTAGTAGCATTGCAGGAACATGAGTACTGGCACTTTGGCCCGTATTTGCCTTTCGGACAAGCTCGTATATCACAAGAATATCCTGCCCAACCGATACGACAAGTGCAACCACCGTTCATTGGATCACACCATCCACCATTTTGGCAAGAGCATTTGTGGGTGCAATTAACACCGTAGAAACCTTGACGGCATTTCTGGTGACACAGGTTGAAAGTCAAAAAAGTAGAGTTACAAAAATATATTCGCCGTAACAAAATAGCTGTTATATTTGAGGCACTGAACGGAATGATGAAAAGAATTGGATTTAAAATAGACCTTACCAATTTTGTATGCTTGTTCGCAAATTGGGAACCTTGTTTGCCGGCACGGCTCTGCTCGTCACATCTATTGTAAAATAATCCACTTAAATTTATTTAATAATTTGGGTTAGTATTATGGATTAAACCAAAAAAAAATTCGACACTTTCCCCAGTGAAGCCCCAGTCTGGAAAAACTGTTGAAATCGAGTTCTTTTTTGGAGAATAATGACCTCAACTAATAGGGAAAGTCTTGTCAAGTTCTTGGATTATATATTAACTAGTAACAATATTTACAGTGGGCCATTCCAGTCAGCCGTGCACGCGCAGTCTCCAGAAACATGATTACAGACGCCACCATTTGCGCAGCGACATTCTTCTTTACATCCCAAGCCGTAATGATTTGCATCGCACATTCTGTCACAATTATCTCCAGTCCATCCGGCGTCACATATACATTTCCCAGAATAAACATCACACTGTGATCCGTTACGACACTGACACGTGTTTTCACATTGTGGTCCCCATTGTTGAGGTGCACAAGCTAAAATCCAATTAATAGAGCAATAATTTGCTCTCACTTAAACCTTCCGCTTATTATGCTCAAAGTCAGAGAGGTTCGAAAAAGACTTGAACCCGAAAATATTAAACCAACTCTCGTGGCCCTTTCTGGTAAGGGCTTGCAATGCGCATAAAAGGGAGACGACAGTTTGCTCATAATGTGTCTGACTTTGAGCTTGAAAATGGTAAGACTTAACTATTAGCAACATTAACTTGAAAAGTAAGGCTGAATAAGTATACATTGCTAGAATCACTGGTTGGAATGAATAATATTTCATTAATGAAGTCAGATAACCAAAATATAAACCACATACTTAAACTTAAACTGCTACAGTCCTGACCCTCGTATCCTGCAATGCATTCGCAATTATTTGACCCTCGACAGACTCCCTTAACACAAGTCGGATTACAAATTGGAAGGCACTTATCGCCATCAGCAGATTCCTCAAAGCCCTCACAGCAGACGGAAACTGAACGTACTTCTTCCACTGTCTAAATGAAATAACCAATTGAAATACAAATGTATAGAATTCAAAAGCACTTCGCGGAGAGAGCATAGCATGCAATTCCACTGGACAGACTCGAAGATCAAATTTGACTGGCCTTGACCCCTGAACAATGTTTTCGAAGAACTCAGACCGACAAAGTCCTTTGTCTATTTAGACTAGACAAGTACGTTTGATGACTTTCACGGGTGGTCACCAAAGCCCCAGGAATTATTTACCACCTAACTTCAAAACTAGCCCAAAAAAATTGTCGGTCTCAAGAAGCAGATTAAATTTCCATTATTCTTTCGGTCACGTTGCAAAATTGGCTCCCTTCGCTTTGATGTTTTCCCGTGAGGTCAAGCCAAATTTCGGATCCGACCGAGTTATCTGTAATAGGGAGAACAACTTTCGAATGAGTCATTTTCGGGGGTTAAGAGGAAACCAATAAACCAAACCCTCGAAAGTTTGGTCACCAACACATTCTTTCGGCTCAATTCCTTACCAAACATTGTTCAACAGAGTGTCAGCCATAGGCTACCGCAGCGCGTTGAACTGGGGTAGCTATTAGCTATGCTCTCGCCATGATGTCCTTCCAGAAAATTATAATTTGTGGGAACATGATATGCTAAGACAAAATCCCGTATACCTCATTTCTTGTTGTCATTCTCATTCGTGTCACATATTTGGTGCACCTATAAAGTGGAAAGCTCGCACACCATTCATATGTTCGGACGCGCACCGGCCGAATTTCCGATACTAAAATGGTGTTGTTGTGTCTACCAATTATACGACAAAAATTAGTTGTTAAGAGAATCAGTTCTGGTGAAAAAGGAAAAATTGATTGGACCGAAGTTTAGGAATTTAGCTGAAGTTTGACGTGCCAACTTACATTTCCGTGGTAGTACAAAGCTTGGGCTGTTCTGTCACATTTGAAATTGTCGGTAGAGCCAGATCTGTGAAGGACACAGGTAGAATCAGTAGTTGCAACGAATAAATAAATAAATAAAATAAATAAATAAGTAAGTAAATAAAATAATTAGTCAGGAAGAACTGAAATATAGACGGCTTTTACTTGAACTGCTACAGTCTGGGCCGCCATATCTAGCAATACATTCGCAGTTATCTGGCCCTACGCAGGTACCCTTAACACAAGAGGGATTACAAATTGGAATACACTTATTTCCATCAGCAGATTCTTCAAAGCCCTCACAGCAGACGGAAACTGAACGAATATTTTCCGTTCTCTTCAAGTAATTAGAAAATGAAACGAAGATCAATATAAAATAGCGTCAAATTCAAGAGGCCTTTATTAAAACCTAGCGGAAATTTATAACTTTTAGAAAACAATATACCTCGTTCCTTATAATTGTTTTCATCTGTATTACAGTTTTGCTGCACCTAAAAAGTGGAAAACTCGCGCACCATTCATATTTGCGGACTCGAATCGGTCGTTCTTCGATCACTGCAATGGTAACGTTGTACCTGTATACGAAAATATGCACAAAAATGAGTAAATACAAGTTTCTGACGAGAAAAAAAAAGTTAATCCCAGTGAATTTTGGTTACGGTAAGGCACGGGGTGCGCACGGTTAGGTTAGGTTGGTTTGAGTTAGGTAGGTTTAGGTTTAGGTTAGGTTGGTTTGAGTTAGGTTGGTTAGGTTAGGCTGGTTAGGTTAGGAATTGAGCCCGGGACCTGACGGATTGAACTCGGCACTCTGTACACTGGGCCTTACCGCCTTCCCTCTTCTAACTTCTCCGAAGGAGAATTTCCAGGCGATTTTTAGTTAAAGATTGCCAAGGTTTACTTGGATTAATAGTTATCGCTTCATCGTATAAGTATTTTCAGTCAATTATTCAAAATAAATTAACTTACTTCACGGTGTCGGTACAAAGTTTGGGCTGTTCTATCACAATTGAACTAATTGCTAGAGCCAAATTTGCGAAGGGTACCACCACAAGTAGAAGGTGGAGAATACTCATTATTTAAAATGAACAGAATCCGCAGTTTCAAAATTTTATTAATATACTATCTAAATAAAAAAATTGTCTGCTAATCCTATCTCAGAAAATATTTTTCCGGAACCTATTTTTACGAGACTTCAGTTAGTTGTGCGATGTTTTATAACAAACTGTAAAGATGTAGTTTACTTTGATACATATAATAATTCGAATCTAATCGATGATTCATGTTTTCCATTTAAATCACAACTTGTTTTTATAGCTGGTTTATTTTCTTACTTTTTGCGACATATGTGTACATAATTAACATACATAAAAGTTATTCATACATGCATTGATGTATTGAAGATCAAAGTGGATTCGTCCTGTCCGAGACACGTTTAACTTTAAAAGCTTTTTTTCCCTGGATTCATGATTTCTGAGAATATCCACGCACGTACAGCAGTCTAAGTACATAATAGGATTATCTACTACATAGTATATAGAAAAAAAGAATTTGCGTGTAACCATACTCAACATGCTACGGTCCCAGTCATTTTATGTTTTGGCAATTCGGCACGTCAATAAGAAATAATACTCATTCATCTTTATATGAGAATGAAGTTAGCTCGGTTTTAATGAGATCGTTGCAAATACAAAATGTTAATTCTTACGCAAAATGACATTTTCTCGGAATTTGACTGTATAAAAAGTACAACTTCTTTGGCGCTGTTAACTATTATCTTGCCTTGTTTATGCCTCTTGGATATTAAATATATTCCATATTTAAACTGTAAATATTTTAAGTTGTTGTACCTGGGGCTTCTGATATCTTGGCTAGATTTCACACTTAATTGGATTTCTTAGATCAGCTATCAGATTTTCAATAAATGAGTTACCACTCAAGACTTTCAATTAATCACAAACAAGTTGACGGAAACTTATTGTTGCACACTTGCACATTAAAATTGCGGTTCATCGCCGTGGCTTTAACAAAGGGACTCCATCGTGACTTGTCCACAAAAAGCCGAGAAAGTACTGAATATAAATACTCCAATTGTCGGACTACTATGTCAGAACCCCGAGGGTCTACTAAAAATTCTGTCTCCAGGTCAGTCGCTTTCTCCACTTTCTCCATACGAATGCATGCAGAAAGTAAGGGAAATTACCCGGGTTGTAATGGAGACAATTATTTTATATTTTATGTGAGAATAAAACGAAAATGTTCAATTTTAATCAATATGACAAAATGTTTTAATTTCAGAATGGAAAACTGTTAATTTACAGAACTAATACTTGAACATGATACGCATATTACGCTCATGGTCGCGACGAAAAGCTTGGTTCATTTTTGATACATCTTCCAATGCCACTTTCACCTGGGCTGCATTGTCTTCCATCCACTGAAGGGTGTCCGTGTGCTCGTTCATAATTTTTAGAATATGTCCCACCTAATAATAAAAAAAAATATTATATTTTAGAAATTAGTTCACCTAAAATCCGGTATACAAATTTCATGTGACAGGTCAGGTCGGACTAGCAGGAAATTTTCTATTTTGAATCAATTTTATTTTGGTGAGCTAATTAAAAACTTGGCAAATATTTTATTCGATTAATTAACTTACAGGATCATGGCGATCCAAAGACCTGTTTGAATCGTTGAGATGACGAATAACTTCCTTCAAATCTTCCGTCATTTGTTGTAATTGCATGTTGATGTCTACTGACATATTGTACCTAAATCCAACCAAATCGACATAATTATAATCATATCCACTCAGAATGTAGCAATATCAATACGTTAAATAAATTATTATTAGTTTACAAATGCTCTCGCTCAGGTTCAACGATAATATTAGCAGGAAGAGATTCTTCCAAGGCATTCAAAATAATTTCTAGATCACGTTGATTCGCCTTAACGACATCCATTGCATTCTCCATGTTAGCATGATCATTCTTCACCTTCACAATGCTTTCGTTGATTTTGGTAATCTGTGTAGAAGAATATAAATTTCAAAGTTTCAAAAATTTAGAATTTAATGGCTTGCAGTTGCAGTTCAGAGAGATATAATAAGACAACGCTTACTTTGTCACCATTGTTCATAAGAGTGGTGTCCCAGTAATTTCCTCTAGTCGCCTGCTGAATGAAATGTTTCTCTTCTTCATCTAATGAAGACGTCCATTTATTTAGAAGCTCCTTTAATTGACGGAAATTCATTGAAGAAATGTTGACTGTGTTGGATGGCGTCGTTCTGAAATAATACACACAGTTCAGTAAAATAATTAAGGAGGAATACGATTAGTAACGTGATAAAAAAAATTGTAAAATACTTACAAGGTGTTTGTTGAAAGCGCAGCTGCCGCTAAAACAAAAATAAATAAAATTTAAGGTCATCCAAGTCCAGATAGCGGAATCAGGTAAACTAATGATAATAACTAGATTGCGGCCGGCAATTAAAATGGTCCGAATGTTGACAGCAGCGAGAGCTGATATTCATGACCGTACCATAATAGAGACACAATTAACTACTTAAATGTTAGGGTTGAATGGGAATTCCTAGTGCTCGTAAGAATAAAAACAAATACAAATTGTCTGACGAGTATTGGCCCACCTACAGAATTAATGCTATCAAGGGTATTTGTGCTTTGGTTTGATTGATGACCTATTAAGGAGAAAAGTAATTGAATTGAAATGAAAACTCACAAGTGATGGGCTGCTGAGGAGCCCCCAGTCCTGCTGATGCCATTGGAGCGCCACCAGAGGGTGTTCCAAAAGAAGAAAATCCCCCCAAGGGTAGAGAAGTAGTACCTCCAAGTCCACCACCAACCGGACTACTGAAACTTGGTTGAGAAGTAAAATTGTAAGCTGGCGGTTGTGTAGGTTGACCTTGTGAAGGATTCAACTGAAGAGGTGCTTGAGAAGATGGAATAGAAGTTGCTGGATTTGTAAATGACGATGTTCCCCCAAATGTGAAGAGTTGTTGTTGTGTCGTGGCGGGGGCTGTAGGAGCAGTACTTGTCAAATTTAGTCCAGGCTGTGCTTGTGCTTGTGGTTGTGACCATGACCCAAAGGTAAACGGCGCAGGTGTTGTCCCTATCCCACCTGTCCAAAATAAAAATAATGTTTATGTCATGTGTATTTGAACCGAAACCAAATTAAATGCTGGAAAATATATAGGGTACGAGAATACCTAACCCAGAAATTCACGGTATGAAATTATAATTATAAATAGTTTCTAATTGAATACTTGGGTCTCGAAAAACTCCGCTATGCAAGTAGACAGATAACCTTCTCCATTAATTTAATTATAAACTATTCAGTGTTAACTGAGAAAGGTGCATCGTACGCAATTCAACGTAATTTCTCCATTAGGTAAAATGGATTAAAATGCCGATTTTTGAATATAATCCAAATTAAAGTTTCAATATTTTTTGAGTTAGTTCCAAATTAATTTTGGAAAAATGAGACCTCCAGATGACATGTAAACATACGTGCACGAGCGTAAGTTTAATTGCCTTAGGTGGGACATTCTTAACAATAACATACTTTTATTAAATACTAAAAAGACATTTTTTGAGTCAATGGATGAACTACCTAAATTATAATTTATTTATTTGTCTTTTAAACTGAAAACACTGACCTTGAACTGGTGCGGCGGGTGCCGCTGTGTTTGGGGCAGCCATACCAAAGGTAAACGGTTGATTAGTCGTCATCTTCACGTCTACTCCACGCAAAGTAAGTCAAAAGTGTAAAATCTATTTTAGAACGACCTTTTCAAGATTTCATGGAGTTTTAAAATTTTGTGTTTGATATTTTGGCGGTTGTGACGGACTGAGCCCAATCGTTTGATTTCCTTTCCTTCAACAATAAAAAAGTTAAATTGAGGAACTACAGGGTGCTCCATAATATTTCGTGGACTACTTTTAAACGTCATCAAATAATTGTCACTAAATCTTGAAGTGAATTGATTGAATACAAGTTCTCATATTTTTGTATTTCATTGCATTTGACTTCAAAGTTACAGATTTTTGACAATAATTTGTGACACGAAATAGAGCTTATATAATACCGAATAAATTACCGTTTTCCGCATTGGACTTCTAAACGAAGGAACAACATAAGTAGTACGTTGAATAAAGTACACACTCTATACCTGAATTAAATACTCTCAAAACACAGAATAGTTATTCGACAATAATAAGGACCATTAACTCCTTATTGTATCGCTTCACCAACAATAATTTAAAAAAAAATTCTATTTAGTTTATAATCAATGCCAGAACTTGTCATTGTCCTAGTTAATTAAAAAAAAAACGCATTCCTTCAGTCCAAAAAATTCAGACTGTTTTGCTTTCCAATCAACTCAAAAAGCCTACCCTAGAAATATGTAAATATTCGTGTAGTCCTCCGCTTAAAGAATCTTGAATGGGCGGTAGTATTTAGATAAACAATGTAATATAACTGTATTACTGTATCTGTACATTCCCTTTGGATGTGATACGCATGGCCGCCGGAATCTGATCAATAATATAGGGGTAATGGGTATGAACCACCCTGTAAACTCAATGACAAGGATTCTCGATGTCTAAAATTGCATCAGGATTTTCCGGACCGCCGGAATCAAAATCCATCAGATCTCGTGCGCGGTCTAATTTCACTTGTTCATTTTTACTTAATTAAAAATGAGTGGTCTAAGTTTTTCAGTGACGACGCACTGCGTAAAAGTCTTAAGAACATTTTCAGTGACACGGGCACTCGGACTCAACTCAGGTCGAACTTTTGCTTCATCGTCCGCAAACTACGAGCCACTTGGAAAGGATGATCAGAATGAAGACCGTGACCGAGAAGAGCCTCAACAAAAATCTAAATCAGAACAACCATCGTCAAGTCCTAGTCCAAGTGGGGGTGACAACGATGTTCCTCCGAAGAAAAAATTGAGCATCACTGAACGACTGATGAAGATGAGCATGGAGTCAGCGGAAGACTTTGTCCCCCAACAGAGGAATCCAGTCCCGGAATATCGGAGTCAGTTCGAGTACAATCCGAGGGATCCACGGGTAAGTTCAGCAGTACAGTTCTTATTGGAAATTAATTAAATTACGTAAATTAAATTTAAGTCCTCAACATTAAGCTTATGGAACCCACCTGAAAATTTTCGATTGTAATTAGTTGCTAGTCTAAGAAATATTTCCAGATGCACAAAAAAAATGTTTCAAGTTCCATAATAGAGAAGATTGCACAAAGAAATAAAAAATGAAAGATAACTTAAAGAGTTAGAAAGACAGGAAGATGCTAACATTTTTTATTGGATCAAAATTTTTTTTTAATATCAAAATAAACGAATTTTTCAATCACCGTCTTTCATACAAAGGATGCCCAATGGAGACGGAATATAATTTAATATTTGCTTAAACACTAGATAGTATTACGATTTACGAAACTACAACTCAAAGTACTGGAGCGAAACCGGAGTCTCAATAATTATTTCTTTCAAATAATCTACTGTTATAAATGAGTGGATGGTGAATGGAGTCATAATTTATTGCGTATTTTTTAAATCACGTAATTAAAATTAATTTCTGTTGTATAGGGATTCAACCCGAACAAGCGCTCACGATATTAAGAGGGCAGCGACGTGAAAAAACTGGCGATTCGTGTTTTGTAGACTGATCCGAGTGACAAACGATCCTTGCGTTCCTCATCTTAACTGCTTAGACGACGTATCATTCAATCCAATTTTACAATCTTTCTTTGTTATACAATAATACAATACAATACATATTTTGTAAAACTTCATTCATTCGAAATCTCGACCTGAAATAAATTCAACTTGAGTGGCTCGTAGTCAAAAACAAATCATGTATGGAGATGTTTTATTTAGTCGAATTTACCCATGTTGTTTCATTATTTTCTTAATTCTTCGTCCTGCGGATTTGATAGAACGCAAGGGTGTTTCGAACCGGTTCTTTCAATTTGTCTTAGCAGAGAAATAATTTTAGAGATAAGTTTATATTATATTACTAGGAAATTATTAATTTGAGACTATTTGGACATATAAAATTGCACAATTGTTATACAATTTTCTTTTAATATTGATAACAGTTTTTCTGAAATGACTAATACAGATTGTTTCCGAAAAAGCGCATGGTTGTTTGATGATATTTTGGCGTAGTAACGAAAATTTACATTACAGACAATGAGATGAAACCGCCCGACAACGCAAAATACCCAAGCAACTATGCACTTTTTCGAAAATACTCTGTATATCTAGAGTTACGGCAACGGCTATCTGGTTGTCTCAAATATACTGCTAAGTAAATATTACAAATATATTCGTTTATTAGAAGGGGTTGAATGTCAGGCACGGGGAAGGTGCTCCTAGTAGTAGGGTAGCAAGAGAAACTCCAATAGAAGGTTTAGTCCTCTGATTATAATTCCATTTTCGCATTTCGTCTAAGTTTATCCTACATTTTGACCTAAAATCAGTTCTTTACGATAGATAGATAGATAGATAGATAGATAGACAGATAATACATTTTTAATTTTAGTCTAACTTTCAAGGTTAACTGTTGTAAACAAACGACCGAATTCGATAACATTTGACCTCATCATGAAAGAGGATGTCTTTTATGTAAAACATTTCGACCTACTTGTTTGGTCTAAATATTTTGTAACTTTGAATGCAGAAACAAGAAATGGACAATAGGAGACGGCAGCAAAACGTACTTCATGGAAATAGGTATCACGAATCCCAGAGTGACCTTAGGAATGACCATAACTGTGACCGTGACGGTGGTCTTGGTCATGAATTGAATGATGCTCCAGACTATACTCAGTCCTCTGAACCCAAACACAAGCACAATCACACACAGTTTAATGAACTTCCTTCACCTAATTCCAACTCAAACCTTCCTTCGACTTTTAATAATTTTGGTCAGAAGCAAAAAATTGAACAGAATTTGCCCAGAAGACCAAATCCTAAAAAACCAACGATGTCCACGTGGCGTAGAGAACCTGAGGAATTGGAAGGAAGTTACAGGGATGATTTTACTTCAGTTTTGACCACAACCTCATCGACGACAACGGACATAGTCAGATACACCAATTATCGAGCCGAAGATGCTGCAGTCGATTCTGGGAAACCGAAACCATTTCGAAAAGTTTTCAAAAGCATTTCATCGGAGAAGCACAAACAAAGACTATTGCCGAAAACAGGAGCAGATTTCTCTGTGAGCGACGACCATTCAATTATTCACGATGAAAATCAGTATTCAGAAATTGAAGAAGCAGAGCAGTCTCCGTATGGTAGAAAACGGATTTTTGAGTCCAGTTCCAGTTTGACCGAACAAATTAATACAAAAGTTGAGAGTGACCCTTCCCCAAGGAAGCAAGATGACCCTGACATATTTGGAACTCTTAGTGTGGGTAAAGCTCCAGTTGTTGGGGACGATAGTGCGTTCCTGGCTCACCAAATGGCCAAATTGTCAGAAGAGGTCTCAATCTTTGCAGAGGAGGAAGCCGATGACTACATTTTCATACCGGAAGATCGTTGGAACGATAGAAAGTTAAGAATGAAGATTTCGGAATTGCTCAGGGAGAGAAAAGTAAGTGTGGAATTTTTGGTTTTCAAGAATTATTAGGATTTACTATGCATTTTTTAATTTTTTTTCAAGTTTCAATTTTTTCATTTGATTTTGTTTTACAGTTGACGGAAGCCTTGGACATATTTTTAAGTGCATTGAAGGACAGCAGTTACTACTACGACAAATACGCCTTGAGCTACATGTATGCTTTGTTAATTATCGAGTGTGGTAAAGTTGGTCATGTCGAAATGGCATTTCGACTCTCCAGAGACTACGTGAAGAGAGGGCTGACTGTCAAACCCCAAATGTTTACTTACCTTCTCAACGCTTGTGCAAATTCACCTTGGAGTGCTCAAGAAAATTTGATACGAATTCAAAAAGTCCGAGAAAATATGGAGAAACATGTAATTTAATATTTTTATTTTCGTACTGATGACAAAGAGTTACTAATAATTATATTATACAGATTTTTTTACTGAGAAAGAATGCGAACACCTCTCCGAAAAGATAGGAGGTGCACACCTTTATAAACCCCAGGGAAGTTCCGAATGAAATTCATTGCTGGGATGCTGTGAAGTTCAAAATAGTTGAATTTTACGAGGATTCCGCTTATATCAAAGAATTAGCTCCTGATAAAAGTTATAAATGGGTGAATGTGTCTCCGTTCAATATTTTGGATAGGTGTTCGGGTCCTATTAGGATACATTTTATGTATTATATTTCCTTTATGCAGGCAATTCTTCCCAATGAAATTCACTACCATGCCATGATAAAAGGTAACAGTTATTATTATTTTTGAAAATTACAAAATTCAGATCACCTTGTAAATATGACACAGATCTCATAGACGAAATGGAAAACAACTGAGTCCATCCGAAAATTATACGGCGTGTTTGCTGGCATAATATAAGATTACACTTTGAATGAATCAGTTTTAACATTCGATTTTGATTTTCTTTCAGCCTACGGACGATGTCATGACCTCCAGTCTGCTTTCTCTATCGTGGATGAAATGTTGGACAATGAAAATAAGAAAAGAATTCGTCCAAATCGAACAACTTTTGCATTTCTGCTTCAAGCCTGTGTGTCGGATACGAAGAATGGATATCGCCATGCCATTGTCCTTTGGAAGAAAATGATTGAAATAAATCTCCGACCATCCATTTATTGTTACAATTTACTTCTGAGGACAATTCGAGAGTGTGGCATTGAAATCCCTGCAGCTACATTTAAATTATTAAAGTCTTCATCAACCAGGTTGGTTTAATTTTATTAAATCTTGTAGCAGAGTACGAGTGGTGCGTGCAATCCTTTCGGTTTAATGAAGAGCTTTATTTTTACTAAATTATTCTGTTTATATATTTAAGGATGAGCTCACTCATTTTGAAATGCTTATTGATTATATTATATTCCAGACACACTAGTTCGGAGCCAAACACTGTGTATCAGCTCTTGGGTGGAGATGAAGGTCATTGTCAAGGAACGATTGACCCGACAGCTCCAACCAGTGGTATTGCTGAAAATCCTGTTGTCCTTGACCTAATTTCATTGAATGAAGAGAATCCGTCACCGAAACACTCATATTTGAAGGAACTGATGGCTCATGAAGATTTTGTCTTGTTAATGTCTAAACCTGAAAATCGGTTGGTTTTCCTTTTTCGTAATCCGAAAATTCGTATATTTTTTTCAGAGGAAATGTTAGAGATCATGACTTGGTTTGTTTCATATTCGTTTCAGGTTGGCCTTACTCGGCGGTATGAAAGGCTTCATTTCTCAAATGCAGAGTGATCGCGTGACACCAGACTTGAAAACGTTGACTGAACTTCTTCAAGTGGTTCCTATTGTTGATATAACGGTGGGAATGTCTTTTTTTTACAATTATTGACAATACATTAAACTTTTCATAATTAAAACTTTGGTTATTTTCCGTAGGATGTCTTCACCCTCATGCAAAATCAAAAAATCAAACCGGATATTCATTTTTTAAATCTTTTGATTAAAAAATATATGGCGACGAAAAAAGTTAAGGAAGGTAGGAATGTCCTGGAGCTTATCTCAAAGTACAATTTGACACCGAATATTGTGAGTTGATTTAATTTTTTGAAAAAGAAGAATTGGTTAATGATAAATTTTGGATTTTATTCTAAATATTACAGATGACGTGGGGAGTTCTGGCAATTGGGTGCCCAAGTTGGACGTCTGCCAGATCTCTTCTCAGAGAGATGGACGAGGCCAATATGACGTGAGTTTTAAAAAATCATTTGATCCTTCAATTTTTTAAAAATGATGGTCATTCCTTTTCATTTCTAGTCCTAACAAGGAAATCATAGGAGCCCTTCTAGAAAATGCTTGTGATTTGTACGATCCTCGCTACGTTCTCCGACTCATGCAAGAAGTCCTGGTGCGTGAGATAAAACCGGATGAACGATTCTTAAAAAAGCTTGACGAATTCAGGACAACCGTTCAGGAGTTTATAATCAATTCGGTAAGTTTTGTTGTTAGAAGTAAATAAAGCCCGTATTCTAAATTATCTAAATCTAAATGTTTGAAATTTAGGAAACAGGAAAAGATGTCCCAGACTCTTTCCAACTTGCCATGAAGGATATAGAATTTTCAGACTACTGGGAAAAGTTCAAGAAACGATTTGACAGTTATATCCTGGAAACAAAGAAAATTAAATTGGAAGAACCGGTGGATCCATGGGCTGAAGACTACAAGATGAGGAAGATTAATCTAAAGAAACACGAGTTGCCTTAGTAGTAGAAGTAATCAAACACAATTAGTCGGGTTTGAATACGAAATTACCAATTAATTGTATGTCAATCCCTCGCTCGCTGTCGTAGTATTTTTATTAATAATTTTTGCAGATAATTTTATTATTGTCGTTCCTGAATAAAGTTTTGCGCTTTCCGGCCAAAATCCGAATACTGAAGAAAATATACGTTGTTTTTGCAATATCAGTCATGTGGTCGCTTGATTCCGAAAATAAATTAAATACGCCATTCTACGTGACGGTGGATTACTTGCCAGTTGAACTAACAGTACCCCTAGTGCTGTCCTAGCATCGTAAGAAGGAAAAGCCTACGCCCGAAAAGCAAGTCACGCTTAAATATCTTGTCTCCCTAAGCGTGCGTAAAAATTAGCCATCTGGGCAACATGGATGCATCAGCTTCTATCACGCCTCTTAAAATCTTAAAAAGAAAATTATAGAATTTCAAAAAAAAAATCAAAAATACTAATTTTGAAAAATATTACAAAAAGATTATAAGTTATGGAATAAAATACAAGGTCAGCAG
Source organism: Protaphorura glebata (assembly GCA_034694305.1). NCBI lineage: Eukaryota > Metazoa > Arthropoda > Collembola > Poduromorpha > Onychiuridae > Protaphorura > Protaphorura glebata. The sequence continues at coordinate 21,239 of JAQFYE010000606.1, forward strand.
TTAAGTCCTAATCAACTCTCAATTTACTATTTAACCAACCGTATGTACAAACCGTTACAAAAATTCATAAATAATGCAACTACATTTCTGTTCTGCAAGTTCTGCTGTAAACCATCACCGCGTGTAAATTGAACGACAAAATATCGCAATGTACTATGTAATGTAACTAGTACTGACTTGTGTACACTCTCTTGAAATTCAAAGGAAATCTTTGACTTTGACATTTTTTCTAACCGCGTTACTGTAGCCTTCTCTGAAGCGGAACCAAACATCCGAGGCTTCAACTAAAATAATTTCAAAATTATTAATATTAGTCACCCTCAACAGCTGTGACAACTTTTTTTTACTGAACTTACCTTTATTTTCAACCGTCCCATCTGTTCCTACTACTTCCGGTTTTGGTGCTATGGCTCGTCCAAAAAAATCACGCGGCTGATACAGTTTTGGTTCGTCCTGATTATACAACAAAAACAAAAAACTAAATAGTCTCATCTCCCGATCATGACAAGCGACACTCAAAGTTGTGACTGTGACTTACTTTCTTAACTGTAAGCACTTTAGACTCAAGTTTTGATGCAGGTTTACTACTTTTGTTAGCAAAGTTATTAGCATTTGTATCATTTTCAGTCATAATCCCTTCGGGCTCACTTCTTCTCAACTTCTCTGTTTCAATTTCTCTGGCTACCAGTTGCTTGACCGCATAAGCGAATTGTCTTCTTACTGAGGTATCTTCAGTAGGAAATCGAGCCAACTCCTCAATATTTCTGGTTGGATTAAAATAAAATAAAACATTAAAAAAATACGAAAAAAAAAATAAAAAAATATATATAAATGAAAATATTGAAAGTCATCAACTTTGACTTGAATGATAGGGTATGACATTATGACTTACGGGTCGAGTACAAAATTGTACTTTCCTTCCGCCGTACGTTCTTGAGTGTAGGTCAAATTGTACGCAATCATAATCTCCACGATTCTTTTCAGTGTTTCCCTCTCACGTGGGCTCCATAGCTGAGTTGGTACCTGAAAAGGAAATATGTTTTCAAAATCCAATTTCATTACAACTTTAAATCCGTTTCTGGACGAGTGGTTACTGGACGAATTGATGAGGGTTGAATGATAGTAACAAGGGCTGGAAATACATCACGGATAGCTGCACTAGTCTCCAAATACCGACTCACTGAAGGATACATTTCGGACAAGTGAGACTTGACTGTCGTCGTCCGACGATTCTCTCGTATGAGAAGCTAAAGTTCAAAATCACATTAACCAGATCAATTAACAAACGGCAGGGAGAGGGAGTTTAGTAATGCGCAACTCACCTCGCTGTTAGGATAATTCAGTTTGAACCAATTCCGGTTGGCGAATAAAAAATGTGCAACGACACACGTTATGGGTAAATACCCGTACAATGAATAATTCTGCAGTCTGTCGATTCTCCCTTGGATTTCTTCAAACCAAACCATCCAATCCAAACCTTCCAGTATCTTTTAAAAAACCAGAAAAGAAATATCAACCTGCACTTACTTAACGATCAAAAATTCGATAATCGTCTTACCGACTGAAAATAAGAGTCACGGAATTTTGTCTTGAGATAATTCTCAAAAATTCCTGCAACTAATTTTTCGTAGTCTCCGAAACTTTGAGCACTGCGAAGTACATTTTGAAATCTTGCTTCGGACTTAGTGGGATCCCCGGTCCCGTATTTTGGTTTCCTATTATTCACATCATCATATTATAGTCAGATACACATGACTCCCAAATTCAAATGAAAAATTGTGTCTACCCCTCTGGCATGGTAAATATATCCGTCCAGACAGAGAAAATCCCTTTGTTCTTATCCTTCCCACCGAGTTGGGCAAGGAGTGTATCTTTGGAAGTCGTTTCTCTGTGTTTCAGGAATTGCATTGACGACAAACAAGATCTGATGTCACATTCTGATTTCTCAGCTAATGCATGCATAGTTGTATTATCCATATTCAAGTTCTCACGGAAAGATATCTCTTGAATTCGTTCTACCAAGCTAAAAGTAAAATTATTAATTACTTCCTGTCGTGAATGTTCTCACACTATATTCTTCATTGTTTGGAATTATATCAAGATGGCTTACCACGGAATAGAGACAGGAAGAAATTGTAAGACGAGTGAAACTTTCTTGAGATTCTTGATACATGGTGCGTATAAATCGTTACAAATACAAATCACAGGTCGACGGAGAACTTTCTTGGCCTTATTTTTCCCCGTTTCAGAAGCTTTTCCCAATAGTAACTCTACAAGAACATTGACAGTGACCTGATGACAAAAAATGCTCAATTAGATCCCCGCCAATAAAAATTTTGTGTGTTACTGAATTAAGTCAGTCTACTAAATTTATCAGGATGGGTCGAAAAAAAACACGTTAATAAAGAATCAAATCAAAATCAAATTGATAGGAGGATTAAATAAAACCAGACTACGTACCAATGGGGCTCCGTCAATTTCGTCAATTATGAGGCAATTCGGGCGTCCATCCTGAAACATTTCCGACCTTGACTGAGTCGTAGCATCAAGTACTTTTTTAAAAATTTCCACAGAACGATCGTCACTTGCATTCATCTCGATGACATTATAACCTTTCAAGTCAAAAATAACGACTTAGAATTTCATATTCATGCGAAGAACTAAATGTAAAATAATGTTCTTCAATCTTTCTACTAACCCGCTTGTTTGGCCACAACGTGTGCAGCAGTAGTCTTCCCCAAACCAGGAGGGCCATGCAAAAGTGCGACCTTCTGTTTTGGTCGACCCAATTCATCGTAAGAGTCATCGTCCACACACAAAAGTTTCGCTTTGTTCCATTCCTTTTCCTTTTCTTTCGCTTCTGAAACGATTAAAAAAAACAGCCAATTCATTTCATTTCCCTCGCTATCGAAAGTCAGCACATCAAATTATTTCCATATTCCTCATGAAAACTTTTAGAAGGAAACAATACAGGTTATTTAGCGGTTGGCGGTTATAACTGCTTTTATACATTGTAGCTATGGGCATCCTGAACAACTTTTGTGAAGGTTCTACCCCAAAAGTCTAACCGTTTCGCCGCTAGAAATATATAGGTGCGCATATGCAATGACGTAGAGTAAAAGTCACTGCTTGCCATCACACATATGTGTATTTCTAGGAGCGGGGGTGGACCTTCCCAAAAGTTGCTCAGTTTAAAACAAAAGTTTAGCTCTTATACTCCAAAATCCCTCTCCGTGGGGTCGGGTCAGTCGGGTGGGGGCCGGGATTTGCAATATAGCAGTTAAAGGGGGCCCGGTTTGGATACCCGTCGTAATATTAAAAATTAGTCCAAAAATAGCTAGGAGGAGCCCATGGGTAATGCCGGTCATAGGGGTTTTGGAGTAAACGAATACATGAACTAAAGTTGTCACCTGCAAATAAGTTCTATTTTATTTTATCGGGGGATGACGGAACGGCATTAGGATCTCACCTAATTTCGCATACTTCTCTTTAGTCTCTTTACATTTGGCCAGGTAATCATTACCAAATACAGTTTTATCCCATAGTTTAAGCCAATGGAGTAAGTTGTGGTTCACATTCTGCGGAATTAAAAAATTAAACGACCGATTTAAAGTTGTATGATATACTCGAGACTCGACCGAACTTGAACGGATTTTAAAATGACTCACTTCTTCGCTCAGTAGTTCCATGTATGAGCGAGGCCTGTATTTGTCAACCAGTAACTCCTCATCCTTCTTAACAAGTATGTCTGTACTCTCTTTATCGATTAATGAGTCAAGAGCATTGTGCAATTTCCCATCCTAAAAACAAACAGATGTATAACAAAAATAAATAAATAATTAATTAATACAGTACAGACAAACTAAAAAAAATGGACAGTTCATATTCCACTCACCAAAGCATTGGCCTGTCTCCTAAGTTCGTCAAACTTGACTCCCAACAAGCCGGAATACTTTTTGGGAATACATTCGATTACTTCTGATTTTTCTATTTCTGAAGTTGTGACGGGCTGTGGTTTTTTCTCTGGGAATAGACGGAGATAAAGTCGAGAGCCATCCTCAGCGCATATTGTGACATGGGGAACTTCTGGAATGAGTCTCAGAATTTGTCTGTATTTAATTTGAGGAATAGGTGGAATTACGGGGGGTGAAACTTCCTCATCGATTTGGACGGTCTCGAATTCAAAATCGGCAGTGTCAAACAATTCTTCAATATCATCATCATCAGGTACTCCGTTTAGTCCATTTAGTCGACGTTTCTTATGATTTGCGTCATTTGTGTTGGACTCACCTATAAATGATTAAAAAATATAGGTTTAATAAGTTGGAATTAGAATTTGAATTTAAATTCGTAGAGACACTTTATTTACTATTAGCTGTCGACCGGACGGAAGTCATTTTATTATAAATTTTTATGTGGCATTGTACTATGCCACATAAAATTCATAATACAGTTTTTAGGTAGTTTTTTAGGCGATTCGATCTTCATTCATGATTCACAAAAAAGTGTCATATTATTAAAAAGTTGTACAACATTGATATATGAACGGATGTTAAAAATTTTTTAATTTTTGGCCAGTCCAATTCTAGGAATATAAAAGAACTCCAGCGATGGAAAATATTTTCCAGGTTCTAATTCTAATTCTACTCTTAACCATGAAAATCCGCTCCTGACATTTTTATTATTAATATGTTGCACCAAAGTGGTCATAACACTTGTAACAACTGTTAGCGAGCGTTAATGTGTATTTTGACCCTTGTGTTCTCCTTTTTTAATTATTTTAATTATTTTTTATATTTTCCATTCCCCTCGCCCCTTTCTACTCTTAATCTGGTTACAATGTTATAATATATTTTCCGTTCCTGAGAAACTCCTGCGAGTATTTCTCCTAAAAATACCTGGATAAAACTTTCAAAAAGTGTAAGATAAAAATTTGAACGGAATGTTCTCACATTTGTCGAAGTTGATCCGTTTTCTGACTGTTGTTTCTTTGTCTTTATTTGGAAGAAAAGTAGTTGTTCTTGTGAGCGACTCTAGTATCGTGTCCAAGTCCATCTTCCAAGGTGTCACTCTCTTCGGTTGTCAGTTATTACTGAAACTGAAATCTGGAAAAGTACTATTTCAAAAAATAAATAAATAACATTTGACGAATCAAAACAACAAAAAATTGGAAATAAAGTAGACCAAAATATTCCTCACCCAAGAATTTCGCGCTTAACATCGAACTTCGCGGAGATTTCTCATTCAAATACGGGGGCAAATCATAGAGGAATAACTAAAATAATTTTTTTATTAGTTTTTAAATAATTAGTTTAGTTATTCCTCTATGGGCAAATACATATTCCCTAACACTAAAATTCGACTGTAAGATTCGATAAAATGTCAAGTTGAAGTTTTTTTCAAATCTGTGTTGGAAAATCAGCTGACCCGGAGCCTGCTATCTGCTTCGGCTACATTTTGTGAGTGATCAGTGACAGGTTTATTTTGGAATATAAAGATTAATTGGAAAAATATATTTCTCAATAACTGGAGCACTAACTTTTTTTAGTAGTGTGAAAATTCTAGCGGAAAACTTCTTTACTTTTGGGACCGCACAGTTTGTGCGAGTCTGCGACTAATTGATTGCCAACCCATACCATATTTTTATTCTGGATTAATGCAGAATTCTGAAAACTGCCGAAAAATTCATCAACTTAATTGAAATTGGCAAGTGTTTTTCGGAAAGCATTTAATTTTTGAGCATTAATTATTTTGCCGTTCACAATCTGTTCGATGTAGTGCGACACCTAGCTAAGCCACGATTTTCGGCGGCAGATGAATTTGTATTGAATTTGCTGAATTCAGGTTTCATTCCATGTGCTATTATTTCAGACGGATTTGGCACTTTGGCACACCAAATTTTAAAACACCGGTCGAAGAAGAAAAAACAGTCAACACCGAAAATTCCGAGTACAATAATAAATAAACTCAGCCAGTTCTTTTCATTCAAAATTTCTGTTTCGTCAAGTCTTTTCAAACAGGAAGGTATGTCTATTTCAATCATGTATTTCTATAATTCTTAATTTGTTTGGACCATTTCTAATTTATATGTTTTGGTTCGGATTCCGTTATTATAAAAGACTTATGAATTTATATTCCCCATAAATGTTTGGTCGAGTATCGCAGCAGATTTTTACGGGGAGGGCGGGTGCGGGTTGCTACCAATATGACCTAGAGAAGGTACCCCCGGTAATAGGAAGAACCTGTAGTGATGAACTGTTGACTGTGTACGTACTGTTGGTGCACTTACAATTCGGAAATTATCGTCTATGTGTAATTTTTAGAATTTCGCTTATGTCACACGACACGTTTTTCGAGTTCCCTGGAATTACTGAAATCCATTTTACAGCCCGGAGAATTTTGGTTTATTCGGTTCAAACAGAGCAAATTCAATCTATTCGGAAAACGATATAAATGAATCGGACACATTTTAATAAAATCCACTTAATAATTTTCAGAAAATGAACGAACGGAAAACCGGGCCAAAGAGAAAACGGGAGGAGGAGGGAATACTGAAAAAAGCTAGAAAAGTTATCCCAGTTTCCGTTGACACCGAAGAAGAAAAAACTGTGACCACCGAAAAAGTTGCTAAGACCAGCGCTGATAAAGCAGTAAAACTACCACGCGTAAAGAAACCGAGAAAAACAATCCGGGGTCCAGACGGGATCAAAATCCGACAAGTGATTGTCCCACCAGAACCAATTGTTGCAGAAAAGAAGTTCAGTCACAAAAAGAAAAAGCAGAAAACTGAAGAATCAGCAGTAGTGCCAGAGGTTCCTCCGAAACCTGAGTCTCAAGAATCCAATAAAAAGAGTAAAAAGAAGAAGAATAAGAAAAAGAAAAAACCTGCAGACATAAAAACTCCGGACACGGATGCCCGTCATGGGTACAAAGCTCTGGAATTTCTAAAACGATGGAAATTTGACAGGAGTGAGTGGAAATTTGAAAAATTAAGACAAGTTTGGTTGCTCACAAATATTCTGAATGAAAAGGAAGTGAATGAAGAAAATTTTGAAATTTTGTTAGAATACATGCCTTCAGTTCAAGGGAGAGCACGATCACAGACTCTGAAAGAAATGCAAAATACTATGAAGTCAATTGAAGTCAAATTAAAAAGTACTACTGAAGATAATGTCAAGTATGAACGTGCCAGACGAATTGTTCAAATGTTGAGTGATGAGGTTGACAATGATTAGTACTTTTTGTGTCGATTTACAATTTTTTTAAGAAAACCGTAAATGTTACGCATTGAGAAGTTAATAAAAGACTATTGTTTGTTTTGAATAAAAGTATCAAATAGAAACTTCATATATTCAATCAATTAATTAATTTAATTTTGGGGACTAAAAATTTCCACGTGGAGTCGAGTCGTGCTAGGTGTCCACAGTAATCCGTCCGAAGTATTTTATGCCAATGGTCCGCTCATTTACAGCATCTAACCTGATTGAAAAGTTTGACCGAATAAAAATAGCTATTAATTATCTATTTATCTATTACTGTGGCACTGCATGGACATCAAAACTTAAAGTTAGTCAGTTAGTTAATTTCCTTTATAACGGCCAATGATTTCATGTTTTTCACTATTATCAACGGTAGGACCATTTCGTGATGGGGCACTTTGAGTCGGGAGTCGTGGATGCGAATCAGCCGCGTGCTTGCCGAATGTGCGATTTCATTCAAATATTTCAAATTCTATTTCATGACAGTTGAGTGAACATGTGGGACCCCGACAATGACACTGAAAATGGAACTAATCACCAAGACGAAGGAGAAGACAAAGTTGTCCATGAGGTCAGTCTTTTTTGTGTTCAGTCCTTTTTAGTTCAATTTACTGTAGGATTAAATAGTTTTACACAAAGTAGTCAGAAATCATTGCTTCTTGCTTCGTTTTCCTCGATTTATTTTTCTAAACCATTATCATGGGTCTGTTCGTAATCAGTTTGTAAAGTTTCATCATTTTGATTTGTAGCCCTTTTTTTAGCAACTTTTTTTGTCAACGCTTTTCGGTTTTAATCGCATTTTTGGGTTTTGAACGAATTATTCAGTTTTAAGAACGATTTCGATCGAATCGGACCTCCCTATTTTAAAAAATTAACATTTGCTACTATTTAGAGACTATTATGACTTGAGCTGTATCGTGATGAGTGACCTGTGACCGTGACCTTTTATATATAGAGAAATGATAGGAGGCCACACATGTACCAATACGACTATATCGTACGATGACTCGCTGCTTAAGTTGACTAATTTAAATTGTCATTTATTTTAGGCTCCAGTTTTTCTGTCCAAGGCCCTTCTGGGGAAACTTTATTTAATGCAGCATACTTTGAGGCCAGCCACGTCATCATTTGAGGACACGAACGTCTTAGAGGTGATTACTACTCATTATTAATTACTCAAATTAATTCGAAAACCATCCACATTTTAAATTGTATTTTTTAATACTATTTTTGTAAATATCATGCGATGCGACGGTTGGTTGTTGTGTCTATTATATTGGTAATTGGAATGATTTTTAATTAATTTCAGGCAAAAATAAAACCAAAACAGGATAAAATTCAGTTGACGTTTGAAATCGATACAAATAATTCAAGATATGACAAGGATATGGGAGAAAGAATGGCGAGGCAAATGGCAGGCACGACCATGAATGACCATGACGATTTGTACGTTTTATTTTTATCATAATTTATATACAAATCGGTTTAATTTGATTTGAAATCGTCTATTTATTTCTTATATGTTACAGGGAGGAAGTACCTGAATTAGATGAGCAAATCCTAGAATCTGTCAGTATGCCTGAGCCTGCAAAATCACCACGATATGTCGTAGGGGTCATTCGTTCAGGTCAAGTCCATTTGACCCCGTTGAAGGCCATTGTGCAGATGAAACCAACATTCCCCCATTTGGTCAAAGCTGAGACTCAGAAGAAGCTTTCAAATCAAGGAGCAGGTACGTATATTGTAGGTGATATGGCAAAGTAGGTTAATATGCCTCAATAATTAAAAGTGTTTTGGTGGTCATATCGTTAAGTGGGGGTCAAGTTGAGAAACCTTCCACCAAAATTGGGCATATTTGCCTAGCTCGAAGGCTTACGTTACGATCTTTGATTGTCTTAGTAGAATCCGCTGGTGACACAGAAGACGAGACCGAAGAGGAAGCGACGAAGGTCATGGTCAAATTCACCCAATCCCGTGGCGGCCCCGGAGGAAAAGGTTCAAGAAGTTACAACGCTTTGAAGAAAAAGCAAGAAGAAGAAGCTTGGGTTGACCTCACGTATTCACAAGATAGTCATTCAGAATATGATAAACTATTTTCTGGGAATGCAGAGAGTGAAACACCATTTTATGTTCTCAAGAGAGAAAATTATTTGGAATCTCTCCTACCAAAGCACAAAGATTTAGACGTGGACACTTCTGTCGATAAGAAGAAACCTACTTTACAAACTAAGAGACTAAACTTTAGTCAACTTAAACTAGTACCATTAGGAGAACAATTGAAGTCCATTATGCTGAACGGTACGGTCAAAATAAAAATCAATATAAAATTGTCCACCAAAATTCTATAATTTGTTTTTCTAAAATTATGACAGGCGGTGTTCTGCATTACAATCATGTGATAGATTTTCTAAAGAATAAACTCCAAGCCTCATTTGATGACACTTCCGTACTACGAACGATACAAACCGTTGCAGTTTTAGTCCAAGGATGTTGGGTTGTTCGGAGTGACCTCGTCTTCACTGCTGACTATGTCTCGGGTGCACATGGAGTCACTGGCCCTGTCATGCAAAGAGCTAGAGACACTATTGTAAGAATTTTTTTTAAATTGTTTTTACTACAATTTGTTTTATTTTTTTAATTGTCATTCTGATTTCCAGCTTCATCAATTCACTCAAAGGCGATGGTTAGACAGAGTCGAGATGTGCAAGTTGACCCACCTCCCGACAGAAGAAGTGACAGAAATTCTTTCAAAGATTTCAATGAAGAAAGATAGACCTGGTGCATTTCCTCGGGTGCAAGGATGGGAATTTTTGCAACTCTATGATGTTGACTTCGTGGGGAAACATCCAGAAGTTGTTCAAAGACAATCTTTAATTTTAGAAATGAAGATTTCAAATAAAACTCGTAGGACAAGTGCAGCTGATAGTGATTTGAAACCTCCCATTGGCTCACCTCCACCCCGTAGAAGGTCAAGAACGAAATCATATTCTTCAGACACTGATTCGGACGCGGACAATAAGAATAAAGTTTTTCTTGGGAAAAGACGAAACAGTTTAACGAATCCGAATGCCACAGTAGTTCCAATAGTTCAACCTAAACTTGAACCCAAGTGAAATGACGTGCTAAGGTACGTCGTTAAGTATTTGGTCAAATTAAAAAAAAACACATCATCTGCCAATATCAGGCCTGACCAAGGGCTAACAAACTTCACTCCCTTTCCCTGCCTCTCCTACTTCAGTTCAATCAGTTCTATGGAATTTATTTCGCAGAAATTCAACTCATTTGTACATTTGGAGCCTTAAGTTCTATCGGGTATTTAAATATTCTTGCACAATACATTTAATTTATACACAGATTCAGTTTTCGATCTTAAAATTGGGAATAAAAATATTGTACCCTACCTTATCTTAGCATACATATTTCGAAATAAGATTTGTCCCGCAAAATGTGTATCGTTAAAATTCAAATATTTGTGAATAACGATAATAAAATTTTATAAAGATATTAGAAAAGGTTCTTCATTTTTTATTTATTCAGACTCAGATAAAAAGTTTTTTAAAAACATACTGTCAGATACGGATGGCGCAATGACCCCGAGAAGAACTTCTGAAGAATTTACCTGTTCAGTAGCGAATTACAATTACCAACACGGGTCCCAATTCGGTCGAATCACGAATTTGACGGATCTTTCGGATCAAAATATGACTGACATCTCTTGTAATTCGAATCTCATTAAAGAATTTTCTCCTTCGTCTTCAGAACAAAGTTCAACTTTCAGAAAAGACTTCGCCAGTCAGACTATACGCTCTGGGCACAAATCGTAGTTTATAAAAATAACGGTTTCAGTATTTGATTTGGCCTTTGGATATGTCCTTGGCTCGTTCGTGACGTCACAAAGAGTATTTCGTTCTAGCGAACAAACGATTCGACTTTTCGAGGTAGAACCTTCGCAAAAGCTGCTCAGGATTTCATTTGCTGCAACATATCAAAAATGCAGCCAAATCCAGCATTCGACTTCTTTTTACCTTAAGTGTTCATGGCGTCACAAATCGTATTTGTTTCGTGAGTTTCTACAGGGTGTCCCAGAGTTTATTTGAACACTTTCAAAAATTCAGCGAAATTACAATTTTCGTTTATGAATAGTTTT